>SKCR01023854.1:0-64522 GCA_019454045.1 Zanthoxylum bungeanum | reverse complement strand
TACCGTTTGCGACTTATAATCGTTTTATCGGTTTGGAAAATTACAGTAGTGATCCCAGTCACTTCAAGTTCTCATTCTCCACAGTTTAAGACAGCATCCTTAGTTCTCTAAGATACTAACAATGTTCTTAACATCATCCAGTGACTATCACTCGGATTGGCCTGTTTGTGAATCCATGTGCTCAAAGCGTTGAGACACCAGGTCGCGTACATTTTTCAATGTACTAGTTCTCGGAGAGTTTTCGAAAGCCAAGCTTTCGCCGATAATTATTTTATGGAATATCATTTCCAAGAAATGACATATTATCATTATTTTATAGTACAAACGATTGTCAGTGCGCTCCCAATAACCCTCTTATATACACAAGAATCATTTCATTTTGAATTAAATCATAAACCATTATGATTATATCAAAACGATAATTCCAAGAACCTAATGCGGCTTCAATCCAAACATGGATCGAATAACCCTCAACCTTGTTTGCTAGTTATTGTACGAAAAAAACCGTCAAGATGTTATATAACATCCTCAAAAAGGTTTCCTTTTCAGGAAAGCGATTTTCTCATTCAGCTGACATATTTCATAAATGAAACATGCAACATTAGCAAGCATTATCCAAATGGATTTACCGTGGCAACAGGTAAAATGTTGAATCGTAGTCAACACAATGTTGATAACGATACCTTTCCGCTAAAAGCCTAGCTTTATACGTTGGTATGTTGCCATCCATGTATGTCTTCCTTGAAGACTTATATAGTACCGGTAGGCACAATGCCTTGTGGTACATCAACTAGTATCCAAACATAGTTGATATACATGGATCCATTTCGGATTCATGACACTTTGTCATGATAGGGAGTCGATACATTGTATCACTTCCTCATACGTAGTCAGTTGGTATTCCTCAATAAGATAGACATCTTTATGAGGTGAGATCATAAACCCATACCCCAGGTTGTTTTCTGACTCTCTCCGACCTACGCGGTTCTTGTGTATTCGAAGATTATGGTATAGTTTCATCCTTGATGAACTATTTGTGTTCCATTAGGAATCGATGCCTTGAATAGTATTATTCCGATTTTCATCGAGTTTTACTATCCTCCCACTTACCACTGCATATCGGTATTCCTCTTAGGAAAACCGCATGGTGAGCAACAATCTAATTGTTCTCTAGTGAGATGTATAAGTACAATACTTATGGTATCCCTAGGATAACCTACAATTGGCACTTATCCAATTTGGGTTTTAGTTTGGTATCACCCAAACTAGCATTCCCAAATTATCAGGAATGTGAAACCCGGTTTCTTTCCCGTTCATATCTAATATGATATCTGTCAAACAGATTTTATGGAACTTTATTCTAAATAAGTTTTGCACTGCTTATGCTTATCCGTTGAAGGAAATGGTAGCTCAGAGCGACTCATGATTAACCTTATCATGTCCAACAAAATTCAGTTATTTTGTTCGGACACACCGTCAATTGACGTGTTCCGGGAGGAGTCCTCATAGAAAGAATACTATACTCTTTCTAGTATATTAGAACTTATTGCTTAAGTATTTTCCATTACGGTCTTACCGTGACGGTATAATACTATAGCCGATCTGTTTGTCTATTTCGTGTCGAAACTTTAAAAGTTTCTGATTTGTGTTCTTCAAAAGAAACACATAACCATAACGCGATGTCACATCCGTATAGGTCACGAAATATTCATCTCCACTTCTAGCCTAGCTAGACATGGGCCCACTTGCTTCACTATGAACTAGGGCTAACATGTCGGTGGCATTTGCACTTTTACCAAGTAAATAGTATTTTAGGCACTTTGCCCAATAAACTAGATTCGTAGACTTTATTTGATTAGAATCAAATTAGTCCGAGTACCCACTCTTAGAAAGTGTGGATATACGATTCTTGTTTAATTGTGTCCTAGAGAACAATGCCACAAATTAGTTTCTTCCTGATCAAATCAGTTCGAGCTATTTGTTTGTCATGTTATATATTTGAGATTTTATTTATATTCAAAATATAAACTCTGTTATTCACATCTAATGTGTTTATCTCAATATCATCCTTATATAATAAAACACTTTAGTGTTCTAGAATATAAAGTTTCACCCGCAGCGGATTAAAAACTGATATGGAGATAATGTATCTAGTCAAACTAGTTACATTATAACAGTTTCATAATCCTGCTCATAGCAGATTCTGAACATCAGTATATATTTATGTATCACACTAAGTATTTAAAATCCAATTTTAATACTAGTAGTGAACATAATGTTGACAAACATATTTGAAGTCAGAGCCTTGCTCGTCTTCAATTCCTTCATGTCTGCTTTGTTCAAACGGCAGTCACGCTTCCGCGATCCTGTTTGCCACATTTTAGGCAGACATTTTGGGATATGTCCTTAATCTTCCCAGAAGATTATAATGATTTTGCCTTTGCCAGTTTCAACACTCCAGAAGCCTTTGGCCAAGCTTTGGCCTTCTAGAATATCGAAGTAAGGTGCGCCTTGCGCTACTTGCATAATTGCAAACTTTGACTTTGTCTCCTTGAGAATAGTCATTAACTCTCCAAGAGTTTACTATTGCAATATTAGTACTTCTAAAATCTAAGCATAGATTTATGAAGATTCTTCAATTTCTTTATCATACTTTAATGATCTAATCCTTAGTTCTGATTCAGAAATTAAGGAGTCTACTGCGACAAGCTTAATGGATTAAGCACTAAAGTCATCATCACATAAATCTTCCAAAAATTATGCTCTACTATTTGCTTAACTCATAGCTTAGGCATAATACGTTATTTTATCAAATAAAGTAACTTATTATTTTCCAGGACCATCCTGAAATTTATTCCCAATTTGAAAATTAAACCATTTAAATACATTTTCCCTAGGATTATGTATTAAACGTCAATCTTTCAATTTAATCTTGATTCTAATAGTCCAACTATTTAATCAACGATTTAGGTACTATTTATTATAATGATTACAATAGTCCAACTATTTAATCAACTATAATTTAATAGATTAAAATCAATTATATTGATTACTATAATCCAATTATAAAATCAACTATAAGTGAAATTATAAAATCAACTATAAGTGAATAGTTTGAATATAGTCCAACTATTTATTAAAACAACATTTAAATATTAGTCCAACTAACATTTAATTATTTGACGACGATATTTGTTTGAGCGTGTATGGCGAGTAATTGAACGAGTATTGCAAATTCAATTCTTGCCTCCCACTATTTTTCGGCGAGCCTTTAACCCTCTGTCGAGTACTCGGGAAACCGTGTTTCATAGTGGGCTAGGATCCCGTTAAATATCACACAATCTTGACTTTGGCCAACAAATTGTATGATAATTAACTAGGTAGATCTCTAAGATCGATTGGATCCAATCCAATTCCTAGATCCGGTAGGGGGACTTCCAAGTCCGAAACATATATCTTATATATGCCAATACATCCAATGTATTACCTAACTATTTTCCTCTGAATCAACTAAGCCTTGGCTTTGGCACAACAAACTTAGTGATCCCAGTTAAGCGCGACCCATTTACCATGGAAAGCTTCGTAATCAATGTCGATGGACAAGAAGTGGTCTTGACTTTGGCCAACAAACCACAACTTGGACAAGACACCAATATGGAACAAAGCCTTCGTGATTCAAACACATCCTCGGCGGTCAAAGGCCTTGACTTTGGCCAACAAGCCAATGCCAGTCTCGGATCTTGAGTGAGAATCACTCAATGGAAGGAAAGACGCTTAATATTTTGCGAGGGTTTTTTCGAGTGCAAATTGGCAACCAATTTATTATCTTTTTTAAGGTCTCATCATCATACACCCTTAAACATGCATTCTAAATACATAATAAAGCGGTATAAATAAATAATAATGATATGCGGATGGATACTTTAAACATTGATCCTAGATCAAATCTCTCCCTTTCTCTCTCCCGCTAGCACATGTATTTACTTCTACCCGTTACACTACACTTCTAAAGAAACCCCATTTACATTGAGGAATAGGTGAGAAGAGAATACAAAAATAGAGAGTAAAAAGGTAAAAGGGCTGGACACACAGGTCCAATTAATAAATCAAATTTATTACAACAATTTCTAAAATTGTCCCACCCATCTAATATCCATCCGATATACATTATTCATGCATCACAACCATGTATTCACACAAGCATGTTATCAATCAATCTAATCAAATTAATTAATCTGATAATTAGTGATCATCCAATGTTCAAACAACGATTTGATTTTGTTCGAGTCAAACTCGTTTTGCGAATAAGTACTCAAAGTACGAATTCTCGAATTAAATTAAACTACATAATTAAATCCAATTCAATATGCCTTTAATTCTATTCGCTTATTTAATTCCAAATTAAATATCACACTTTATTAATGAACTTTTACGACTTAAATTCTAAATTTAATCGTTACGGGTCTCAAAGCCCGATTAACGTCCAACGTCAATTTAATTAAAGTCCAATGGGCTTTTAATTAATTTCTTAAGGCGTGGACTTTTGATCTACTCGGGTCAAACCGAATAACCAAAATCCAATCCGGGAGTTACCCCATAAGCCTAGAAATCAATCTTGGCCCATTAGGCCCAATTAAACTTTAAAGGTCCAT
This sequence comes from Zanthoxylum bungeanum, assembly GCA_019454045.1. Classification (NCBI taxonomy): domain Eukaryota; kingdom Viridiplantae; phylum Streptophyta; class Magnoliopsida; order Sapindales; family Rutaceae; genus Zanthoxylum; species Zanthoxylum bungeanum. Next base: position 59,870 of record SKCR01023854.1, on the reverse strand, counting down.
TAAGTCGCATTTGGGCTTTATGGAAGCAGTTTTGGGCCCAATTGGATCCAATCCAATTTGCCTAAACCTAACTTAGTATACCAAGCCCATTTAGCCCAATTACAACATTAAAGCCCAAATCCAATTTTCCCAATTTAATTACCAAAGTGTATAACATGATTAATTATCCAAATTAACATTTCTAAAACATCAATATACACAATTAATCATGCTCATTTACATCATCACATGTCCAACACATTTTGATTAAAATCCCCAATTACATGCTTCCAAAGTCTCGGCCAAGGAGGGGATTTTATATCCGATTTGGTTTCAATCCAATTAATCCCACAATCGACATTAAATCAACATCCTAATGATTCTAACTCATCCATGAATTAAAAAATCAAAATCACCAAGAACACATTAGGGCACTACATTCGGCCAAGCCCAAATATTTGGGGAAAAATGTTCCAAATATTATTTCATCAAATTGATCCAATCAATTATCAATTAAACATGTATTAAGCATACTCAAACATCCAATTTATTCAAATCATGCTCAAATACAAATTACCCAAATTTTAAGCCCTAAACTTTTTCATGCTCAAACCTTGCTCTAGATGCCATTGTTGGTTTCTATTAAGGTCCCAAGATCAATAATAAACATGAATTCATGTGCGAATACAAATCGAAGAAGTTGCGGAATACTCACATCGAGCGGTTGAGCGACTCGGCAACGAACAAAAATAGAAAACTGCTCCTCTTCACTGTTCGGCAGTGGCAGTTCACAACCCACCGGTTTGGCTCGGTTTTGTTCCTTCGTCAAGCTCCAAGCTTCGTCGAATGATTCCCGGTTCATTGGTGGACTTCCCTATCACCTTCGCATGTCTCGTAAGTGTGCTAGCACTTGAGATTTTGCCACAAAATCCCACTCTATGCTTCCCACTGCTCACGTTTTTTGTCAAAACCAGTGAGCTATTTGGAGCCCCTTGGGCGTGAGATGAGAGAGATGAGAGGAAGAGAGAATTGTGTTAGATTAGGTTGAAAAGTGTATCTAATACACTTATATATTTTTCCAAAAAATAATTAAATGAATTACCTGTAGGCACTGCATTTTTGCATATAAGTCCCTATGATGAGTCTCATTTGGAGACACTACCTTTTAAGTCACAGAGGTCACGGAAAACGGACATCGAAAGGGGGAATTCAGAATAAACAAGGTTCACTATTTTCGTTCGTGCTGCGTTCGTGTATACGTTCGAACGCCAAACAGATTGCGGGCGTTCGTGCCGCGTTCGAGGAAGCGTTCGAATGGTGTCGGTAATTCTGGTTTTACTGCTAGCCTCACATCAAGCCCAATTCGCCCAAACCTTGGCCCACACGCCCAAGCCCACTTAAAACACATATTTAACACATGGTGAAATCAAAACAAATCTAAAAATCACATACCAAATTAAAATAAACATTAAAATCAATCAAATATATTAACTTCCTAACTAAACAAAATCACATACTAAATTAAAAAGATGTCATGCCTAATTAAAATCAATTATAACAAATTAAAGATATTGACTTCCTAATCTAAACCAAATTTGTCCCCTCTCAATCTTTGACTTTCCTTGCTCAACACTAAATCAAATCCATTCCTTGTGAGACAAGGTGAAGCCCTAGCCTTTCTCTATATAAACAACCCCTAACCAAGACATGCACTCCCCTAGCTCATACAAATAATATACACACAACTCACACGAAAATAACAACACACACAGAAACCTAGAAGTTCACGCTACTCGAACGCGCATGCATTTTGTTTCATCAGGTCTGGTACCGTTCGAACGCGTTATCAAACGCTACACGAACGCGAACCTTCTGTTTACCGTTCGAACGCGTTTACGAACGCTACACGAACGCGCACACACTGAACTAAGTCTGTCTCATCATATTCATGCATAACTGCCTTTTGAGTGATCTCCCTTGCATTATGTAGCCAATCATATTATTTGTATTCCTGCATTTATCCATTCGATGTGTTCTTGGGATGATATTCAAGCATGATTAGGCTGTTAGCATGTTATTTGGTTAATATATTCATGAGATAGTACTCAAGCATGATTAGGTTGTTCTTAGTTTTCCCTACCATATGGTTGAGAAATGTTCGTGAGATTGCCATGTGATGTTGCATGTTGTGATGATTAATTTCATGCATGTGGATTTAGAAGCATGATACTCTTGGAAATAAGTGTTACTTAGGCCTGATTAAATTATTACACAAATCCTTTCATTACAAGTGACATAAGTAAGGGACCATTCCGAACCCAACGGTTTGAGGTCTTCCCTTGCGAGGGGTGAGTGCGGCCTTAAATCTCATTTTCCCGGTTCACATCGGGTGGCGACTCCATTATTCTCCAGTTTAGTCCCCCGTGGCTACTCCGTACTCCCAACCGGGCCGCGAGCCCGGGACAGCATGCGTCGCCCCAGATCCTGTGTCCCACATTACCACTTTTTGGCTTCCAAAAAGTCAAATGGTAAATGCTCAACAACCATTCCAACAACCACCATCAATCAATCACATCAATCAATCAAGTGTCACATCACTCAAAGTGACATGATTTGACGCTTGATGTGACGCTAGATGCGACTAACGATTTGACGCTTGATATGACTTGCGTGCCACATTCGAATTCGAAATACGAATGCGCTCGCAAATAATCTCGGGCTCGGGTTCGCTAATTCCAAATTAACGAATTTTCCGTTGCGTCGTAATTAAATGATTACGCCTAGCGAAATCACTATTCACGTGCCTAAAAAATTAATTCTAAATTAATTCGTTCGCCCGAATTAAAATCTAATTTTAATTCCGCGTCGAAATCCAATTTCGTTTAATATATCACATATATTAATTAATCGATTAATTCCAAATTAATCGTTATCTCTCTTTAAATGGTATTTTATCCCAGATAAAATATCTCAGTTATTAATCCCATATTAATTTTCTCTCTCTTCTAATTAATCCGAGATTAATTTAGAGTGCTAGTCATACGTCATCAGTGAATATTTGGGAAGCGACCCATGAGATCCCCGAATATGTTGGCAGTAAATTCGGTCGTCGGACTATCCGAACACGTAAGTACCTCGTACTACGTTTATACCGATTTACAAGACAAGGTTGGCCTCTATCAAAGCGCCATGCCTACCCAATTCTCCGGAAATATCCTTACAGGAATAAAAGATCTATATCAAGCGTAGTATACGTAGTATTGCGTATTTCTGTCCAGTATCAAATGATCACGTGCTAGGCCTGGGGCTGGAATTGTGTCTGTCCCGTACGAAGCACATGTCGGATGTCTGGTGACTAGTCTCTATAATCGGATAAACATGACCTTGTCATTTTATCCCAATAGTTGCAGCATCTAAGAGAACCAGTCCCGTATCCTACGTGACCATCATCTCCATATGACTGGAGTGACACTTCCGTCTTGACATCACACCCAACACACTACGATTCTCAATATACCCAATATTGGCGTACACAGAACCTGTTAAAGCCCTGGACGACCGCAACCAAAGTAAATTGATTGTCGCAAGTATTAGCGGGGCAAGTCTCAGGTTAAAACCAAATACACCTACCTTGATTTCGGACTTCCATAGACACATAGTCATACTACCAATGGAATTTCGAGGGGGTCTATCCAGAGCGAAGCTGTTTCCCGTACCATTGGTAAAACACAACCTCCTATTACACTTGCATGAGTATCATATACCCAAATATATGAGAACTATGCCGTTGTGCCCTCACAACGCGCATAAGTGTAATACTAGTCTTTTACGTATTTATCGATGTCCAATCTCGATAATACTCTGACTAGCGATATTTAATGATTTATCCTTCGTGGACTGATACTGTCTCATATCATTCTCCGTCCAGGAACAAATCATAGGGACCTCCTATCATTTATACATCTAGGTGATATAATCACAAATGATAAGAGTGCAATCTCCTTTGTCACATAGTTAATTTGTACAACAACACAATGATCTGTACAAATAGTGACACTATGGGTCATAATTGTCCAACAACGCCACACCTGGCATCGCGACGCGATACATGATAAATTTAATTACATTCCAGTTTCCAATCCAGAATGTTAAGGACCACTTTAAGAGTTTTATATTAAGGCACATACGCGCACTACAACAAGTCGCAAACATAACACGTCGTGTGTTGCTTATGGATTAGTAAAATTGAGAAGTTTAGTCCAACCTCGAAACATATCTCATACCTTATATTCTAATTGAGTTTCTCGATTATAGATCATCGCAGGAACCGCATCATTCTCCGCCGAAGCGAAGTAACATAGCCAGATCTTAAAATCAATGAGTTGACACTTTTCCCTTAAGTTGATTTTCATTACGTTATTTTTCATATCAGACTTACTTTTTTGCATTTAGGACGTTAGCCAAGTTCACTTTCAATTTTATTTTGATTAAGCATGTTTTGAGAAATGGTTTAGAAAAGTGATGTTTTCAAAGCATGATTTTATGTTTTCGAGGCATGGGGGAAAAATCCACCTCAGTATGTAACTTGACTCAAATATAGAATTGACGGATATAACATGTGCACATGTAGAGAATTGAGGGGATGGCGATACGTAACGCCCACAGATCATAGTTCAGGACTATGGATGACTGATACCCCTAGATCCTAGTTCAGGGTTAGACAGTAGCATAGATCCGTACTCCTGACTCTAGTTCAGTTGCTTGAGGGATGGCGATACGTAATGCACCAAGACCACTGGTTAGACGTATGCGGGGACTGCAATACGTAACTCCCCCATACGTCAGGTTTTTCAGACAGAGATTTTTCGGAGATAGTTTTCAGAGACTGATTTGCAGAAAATGATTTTCAGAAAACAGATCTTTCAAAAATGAATTTTCAAAGATAAGTTTTCTAGAGATATGATTTTCGAAATAAACAAGAGTTATGAAAGAATTTTCAAGAAAGCTCAGTTTTACAGAAAGGATTCAGAGGCTTCCAAACTGAAAAGAGATTTTCAGAAGAATCAGGTTTCTTAAAGTGATTTTCAACTTCAGAACTATGAGTTTTCAGTTAAGCATTTCAGTTTCAGATTTAACTTGTCCACTCACTTAGATCATTCAAACGATCTAACCCCCCACTTGCAGTTTCTTTGTTTTGCAGGTTTTCCCGGAGGGCGAGCTCGGGAGGATGGATACTAATGGCAATCACTAGGGTGTTTGGTCCATTAGGTCAAGTTAGATATAGAGTTCAGTCAGGTTATGTAAAGTCCAGTTTCAGATAATTGTATATTAAAGTTGTGTACAAGTACTCACGTATAGAGTTGATAAGATAAGTGATGTTGAGTTTTAGTCGTGTATGTACTATTTTGTATTCTATGTCATGTTTTGGGCAATGGTCCCATATACGAGATTATTTTTGAAAAGAGTAACAATGTTGTTCATAGTGAGAAGGTCAGAGGCTCGGGGGAATAATACGGCCTATTCCCTGCCGGTAGCATCTCCAAATTGAAGATGTTACAAGTATGACCCATACTTATATATTTTTAGATTATTTTGTGATACCTAAATTGTCCATAAAATTAATTATTTTATTAATATTATTAACATTAATTTAGTTATTTTATTTAACAAAAAATATATAAAAAAGCAGTAGAGAGTCGTTCAATGGCTCCCGGCTGCTGCTGGCCCAACGACCAAGCGATTTGGAACCAGTTGTAATCGGACGGTTCCAACGGTTTCGATTCGAACCGTTGGAACCGTTCGGTTTTTTTCGATATGGCTAACCGAACCGAAAAAAATCTGATTCCGATTATGAAACCAAAACCGATCGATTTCTTCCGGTTCGATTTCGATTTTGAAGCGGAACCGTGGCCGGGTCTAGCATATAAGATCAATATCTTTCTAACATAAGAGAGATTGATAAATTTGACACAGGTATTCAAGCCTCAATTGGTGAACAAAATTTTCTTGACTGGGTAAGTATGGTATTGTCATCTACAGTTTGGGGTTTGTAAAAACAAGAAAACAAAGAAAGACTTGATATTCTTCTCCAATGGTTTTTATATCTTCAAATCCTTCAATTTATTATTTTGGCTTCAAAAGCAGTAATTTCTCATCTTCATTTTCAACAGTCAAATTCCTGAAAGAAAGAAATCAGATAATAATAACACTCAAGGTGAAACTGTTTATTTCTTGGCAACTGCCAAGGTACCAGTATGTATCACATACCCAAGGTTACAGTGACTTCGAAAATTGAGGTTGCTTGTTTGGCTATTTAAGTAACATAAAAAAAGGGACAATCGGTTGTTGCAACTAGCTGTCCCTTGAATTAATACAATATTATTATAAAAATTAATATATTAATTGATTAATATTAAAATATTAATTAAATATAAATATTAAAATATTAAAAAAATATAAATATTAAAATAATAAGATATTAAATTGTTGGTGTAATAGTAAAAGTTGTATGTTAATGGTTGGAACTTCAGGTTAGCAAAAATTTCATATTTATTGGTATTAGTTATATATTTAATGGTTAAAGTGTATGTTTAATGATCTTAGTTGCATGTTTGATTTACAAAGCATTAAAAGATTGCATGTTAATACTTAACAATTACATGTCAATGGTCAAAATTTTAATGTTAATGGTTGAAAATTTAATATTAGCAAAGGTTTCAAATTTATTAGTATTTGTTGCATGTTTAAGGGTTAAAGTTGCATGTTCAATGGTTAGAAATTTCATATTCTAGAAAGTTTCATGTTTACTAGTTGTGGTAATTGCATGTTAATGGTCAAAATTGCATGTCAATGGTTAGAAGTTTGATGTTCTGAACGGTTTCATATTTATTGGTATTGGTTGAATATTTAATGATTAAATTTACACGTTTAATGGTTAGAAATTTCATTTTTTAGAAGATTTCATATTTATTAGTTGTGGTAATTGTTGGGGCAAATACAACGAAAGTGCGTTGACATGCAAGATGATTTTTAAAATATTTTTATTTCGGATAAATTAACCGGTATCATATACCTCTACTTTATCCGTATTTCGCCATAATCACTTATTAATATCAAATATTGAGAGTGATTATGCATAAAAACTCATGATAAATTTTTTTTGGGTGAGCAAAACATGGTACCCTACCCTGTTTAGGGGGAACCAGAACCTATCCTAAAAAATTCGGTTCCTAAATTTTAAAACCATAACATACCATATTAAAGATGATACCTTATCATCAGTTTCGATTTGGTTCCCTATTTTGAACCCAATAGATTAATATTGGAAATAAATTAAATGCTTTCTTTGCACTTTCATTGTTTCGTTATTCTACTCTATTTGTTTGTTGTTAGAAGTGTTATATGAATGAAATATTTTGAGGATAGTGTTTGTGAATTTAAGCTAAGCAATGTTATAAGAATTTTAATTAAAATTTTGTACAACGTTTATTTCAAACGGCGAAGTAGAATGACAATATTTGTTGGAAACATATTAAAGTCGATAATCATAAAATATTATAAAGGTTTCCAATATGTTTTTATATTCCAATTGCTGTCTTTGAATTATGAATGTTAGATGTCGAACTAAAACAATATTCATGAACATGTTTTATGTTTACTCTAATAGGTTTAAGCTTTGTAAAAAACTTGCTCTATAGTATGAGAATCTTGGCATAAGTTTTAAGAAAGCAAATATGTCTTGATCGGTAAGGAAAATCCTTTAAATGAAAAATTCGGTTCCAAAATCAGTTCTAATTTTCGGTTCCATGGGTAGATTCTGGTTCGCAATATTGTAGAACCGGAATCTACCTGTATTAAATCAGTTTCGTATTTTTGGAACCAGAACTTACCCTAAATGAAGCGGTTACGGTTCCAGAATCTTGTTAAAGTGGTTAAGTGCCTTACAATTATGGTTCTACTCGGAACCATTACACGCCCCTACTTTTCACGCTTACACGTTAACTGATTCATCAGTTAATCGAATCTATCGATCGGGATAATCAGACAACTAGATTAGTCGTGAAATCGGACCAGCCCATTGCTACAGTGATCTAATTATTGTAGCAGTGTCTGATCATTATAATTTCACCAAATTACCATTTTGTCAATAATGCGATTTTTGACGAAAATTCTCAAAACACTTTTGGAATGATCTTGAAAATTTTAAGAATTTTCCTACATATTATACTCACTATTACGGTAGTCTGAACAATGTAGCAATAGCCACATAATCGTAATTTCAGTAAATTATGATTTTTTCCTTAATGCGATATGTACAAAAAATTCACAAAACGCTTTCGAAACGATTTCAGCAATTTTTCCTACGCATTATTACACATCCAATTTCATCCACAACGTCTCAATTTCACGATTTAAGTCAGAATTGAATTAATTACATAATTAATCAAATTAATCTCATAATTAAGCCAAAATCATGCAAATTTAAATTTATAATTATCAATTTAGAGTCAACCACCATAAAACAAATCAAGAACAATTTTAAGGCACCAAATAGTGGCTTAAACAACTCTAGAATTATAATTTGGTGTCCTACATCCTAATTAGGCTTAATTACACTAATTAACCTAATTAATTTTACACATGCATCAAAAGCTTCCTATTAGGGTTTCTAAACATCAATTAATACCAAATAGTGAAATAAACTCAATTATTTCAAATATAATCAATTCAAAACAAAAAGAAATAATTTGAACCAAATAGAATAAGAAATTTTACCTTAATTTCTTCAATTTTAGCTTTGGTTGTTTCCAATTGTTCTTACAATTTCTCCAATTTTGGTGAATTGATCAAACCTTAATAAAGCTCTAATTGTGCTCTATATTTCATGAACAATTCATAAAGAAAAATTTTCAAGCCATAAAATTAACCAAATTGGCAAAATTATGCTTAAATAGGCGGCTGGGCTTTTCGATCATTTTGACAATTTTCAATTTATGGCAAAAAAAACTACCAAATATTGCACAAATACATATTCATTATTTTGTCATATATCAAGCTTATCTTATAAGCTTTATAAAGAATATTTAAGGAATATTCTTAATAAATAATTATTTAAATTAAGGGAAAAGTACAAAAAAAAACTTTGTGGTTTCGCTGTTTTGCGAAATTAGAACTGTGATTTTTTCGTGATAAATACTAACATATGTATTCGTCCGTTAGTAAAAGTTGGTAAAAACTAATAATATTGTTAGTGTATGATGATGTGACATGTGCATTTTATCATTTCATATTTTCACGTCATGACACGTCATCAAACATCATGTCACATCAACATTCATGACCATACCACGTCAGTAGACATCATTCCACATCAGTAGACATCATGCCACATCAGCATTCATGACCATGCCACATCAGTATACATTATGCGACGTCGGTAGTCACTAACAGTGTTACCAGTTTTGCCAATTTTTGCTAACGGATGAATTCACAAGGTAGTATTTTGTCATGAAAAAATCATAATTCTGATTTCGCAAATGAGTGAAACCACAAGATAATTTTTTTCATTTTTCCCTTAAATTGATTAACCTTTAATTAATTAAATAATTATTTATTGACCTGTGTCAAAATTCAATTAGATACATTGTCTATCTAATCAAATTATGTATCATATACATATATACATTAAATATAAAAATACATCGATTTGTGTAAAGTTACGGATGATCCGTATTATTCGTAATTAATTGCTCTGATGCTCTACAATTATACTTTATTAGTGAGATTATATAGGTTTAGGTATATCTGTCACGGAACACATTTCATGTCCATCACAAATTATGATGACCACAAATAACCATGTTGAACCATAAAGTCGAGTTCTACGTATATCTTAAAGTCCGTCCATTATAGGCTGTCCGAATTATACCGAAGATATATATAAGAATGTCAAATATCTATAGTGTACAATTGATATATGTGTCGCGACATATTTATGATCTCTCAATCAACATTCAGACTCGTTTCCAGAATGTATCTGGCCAAAGATTTAAAGATTATGAAGTGGATGCCTAAATCTCGCACACGGGACTAACTGATTATCTCTAGATATACACATGATTTCATGAGAATCGGTCCATACCCAACGAACATGCAAAGGTCTTATTAAGATTGACTGATGACGTGACTGTTGTAAAAATATTGAGGATCACTAATTCATCCACGGTGGTATCTCAAGTCAAATGAGCAGATATGCTACTCGACTCGGGAAGATTTCTATTGAAGTTAGTATGCCATCTATTAGGAATACTTCCGATGAATGTTCCAATACTAATCAAATAAACACATATATGTCTATACGAGTCTACTAAGATTCATGGTTCGTTGGGATAAACTATCACTCCAAATCTCGATATACAATATGTGCTGGTCTCAACAGATTTTACTAATCGATATTTGTCAGCAAATCTCGACTATGAATTTTATTTGAGAATATAACAGTGGTAGTGACACCTCCATTCTCAATTACAAGCCTCATTGTAACTGTGTGACTATTATATATTCTCGAGTCTTTGTCTAATATACACATAACTAAACCTCAGTTAGTTTCGATCTAAACTAATGTATGTGTGTGTGTGAGTATGTGACAAGATGTGCTACCATTAAATAGGTAATATTAAAAGTGATTGATTGTATTTATGAACATGTCATAAATACGATACAGATTGTGATGAAGTTGGTGCTTGGAGTGTCAAACCAATTTGTACATTTTATTATTTATTAATAAAGTAACTACATTTTTCATTTCATACCTTATAATGATATTGTCATTATGCGTATTAGATTGATGTATAGATATGTTAATAATGACACCGACTTTAGAATAATCTTGACACTAGGTATAAATTATTCTTAAAGTAAATATTCCTAGTCGTTGGTTTTGGAATACGGTTGAATTCCTATAACCTAAAAGACTAGCACATGTCGTATATTGGAATTGGAGTTCCAATGATTTAACTTGATGTACCATGAGTTTTGGAAAATCGTATAAACATGTGGGTATTTGTTGAAGCGAATACTGAATGACTCACAAGTGATTCCTAATTGTTGGAAGTAAGCACCACCGTCAGTAGGAATCTCCTCGAGTCGAGTTGTTGGGGTTTTGGGTAAAGGGAGCGGCGGAAGCGCTGTTCGGGCGAAATCGTAATTTTAAAACTTTTAAATTACCGAATAAATTATTCAATATCTAATATGAATAATTCATTCATATTAATTAATTATTCAATATCTAATATGAATAATTCATTCATATTTCACCTAAACATATTTATTCGATATCAAATAACGATATAAATATTTAAGAAACGTCGCGAAACTTTTACGAAAAATATTTTTCCGCAAAATGGCATAAAACGCGTTTTTGACCGAACTGACTACCCAATACACATGGGGGCTGCCCAGGTCAGCCCCAATAGTATTAGGGCAGTTCATGGGCTGCCCGAACAGTGACAAATTCACTGTTTGGGCAGCCGTAACCTGGTTGGCTCAAAAGTCACCCGGTAATGCCATTTTTCACCGTTTTCGCTTATTTCAACTCCGACCCAATTTCCGAAAATTATTCCTACACCCAAAACACATCCAATACATTCAAATGACATCATTTTCATCACAAACAACCCAGTTTTTCCAGATCTGAATTTACAACAAAAATTATCAATTTTTCATTAAATCCAATTTTCAAGATTAATCCAATTAATCAAAATACCAATTAAAGTGACAACATAAACCACCCAATAATAATTCTAGGCATTATAAGAGTAGTCATAACACTCTAAAATGGCAACATATCATCAAATGATAAAATTGAACAAATATTATAATAATATCTTTCAATTCAACTTCACACATGAAATATGCTTCCAAATCAATCCTCCAAAACCAAAAGCCACAAATTTATAGAAAAGAAGAAACCCTAGATCTCACTAGGTCTTTAAGAAACAAGAAACAAAATTTCTAAGCTTATGGATTTGTAGAATTACCTTTAATCTTTTAATTCCTTAGCTTTTTTCTTGATTTTCTTCTTTTCATTTACTTGAATCATCAAGCAATATTTGGAAAGTGTTTTGGATGACGTTTTCGGCCTTAGGCTTCCATGGAAGGAAATGAAATTTTTTTTACTTTTAAAATTTCCCATGACCAACTCTACAAGGGTATAATGGTCATTTTTGTAATTTAAATCAATTAAATACAATTAAACTTTATGTTAACAAATCAAATTTGTATACCTAAAATTTAATTAAATCATGCCACATGTAACCAATTATAATTAAATATTTATCATAACTATTATGAAAAAGTTTATCATTTAATTATTTAAATATTTAACATTTAAATATCTAAATAATTAATTAATATAATTGTTATTATATATGTGTTTTTATTTGCATTAAGTAACAAATACATATATTAATGGCATGTGTCAAAATCTCATTTGATAATTAATTAATGTGTATCTAATCAAATTATGTATCAAATACAAATATACAATAATTATGATTGACTAAAATTCCCGAAAGCATGTGTTTTCGGTTAACTGATTAAACGACTTGAATTAACTCATTTAATCCGATGAAATATTATGAATAATCTGTATTATTCATAATGCGTTGTCCAAGTGCTCAACGAGTACACTTCTTATTGTGAGACTCTCTGAGTTTAGGTTTATCCGTCACGAAATCTAATTTCGTGTCCATAATTCACCCACTCATATATAAAACTTTATATTAAATATATCAGAGACTACTCCCACTGCTTTCACGGAAAAAAAAAGACTTAGATAAACCTTTTACCTCACAACATTTCATTATTACATTAATAATGATAATGTCATTAGGATCTATAACACTAGAAAGAAATTTGTATGCTCCCACTGACTCTTTTATCACATATGTATTCTCTATACTTTGATAAAATCAGACAATCTGGCTGTATCAAAATTAGAGAACACAAATTTTCGGAAAAACTTATTTGAGTCTATAATAGGCTCTATAAGCTAGTATATCAAACTGTGATCTTAACAGAATACAAACTCTAGGGGCCATTCTAGAATGAACTCTTCAAACAAAGAAACCACAACAGATTTCTCATTCGAAGAAAACATTCAGGAGCGCCACTTTTAACTATTCATAACGAAAGCTTAATCAAGTTCAAAACTTGATCGTAGTAAGCTATGAAAAATCTTAGATCTGTGGTTCAATGGTAATTTCCGAAATCGATATCAAATATCGCTCCCACTATAAATTATAGGATAATTTTCTTCGATAAGAAAACAACAGAATAATTAAGTATCAAAAACTTTTGTAAATGATTCTGACATCCTATTGAATTTATACGGAAAATGTCTAATAGTATTTTCATTTTATTAATTATGTAGTTCCATTACAGTTTATCACTCTCACATTTGACTTCAATAAGTCAAGTCTTTTCTATAATTGTCAACATCTGATGTTACACACCAAGTAATAAAATAATTTTACTACTCAGGATCATAGAAAAGATATTTTATCAAACAAAATACAATATTCTATTAAATAGAATAAATGATAAACTTTATTTGTACCTCCAAGGCGCAAGTACTTTCAATTATATAATAATTATACAAAAGAAAGTTTCAAATCTCAAACTTTTCAAGATTCAAAATTTATACCTATACATATCATATATGTAACTGTAGAAACTAATGGAACAATAATTAAAAGGATGAATTAGTGTTACTAGAGCATAACCCCAAGAGTATTGAAACTAATTCGGTTATCAAAAAAATCATATCGTATAAGATTCAATTTCTCCCACTGACCAATTCCATAATGAAGGAATCGTAGAAGAATCATATTGAGTAAGAATCATATTCATTAAGTAACTATAGAAGTAATTGCCATAAATTCATATTTTTGATCATATCAAACATCCTTGAACAATTTAAAGACTCTTGATGAATTTTAAAGATATAGTTTTCAACACTTAGAATAGAATATCTTTGAACTATTCAAAATATTCTATCCGCGTTTCATCAGAGACATATTGAAAGTTCTCAAACCATTCAAGACGTTCAATATATATTGTTTTAGAAACATGTAACCAAGTCCTGACAATTTATTAACTAAGTTACGGAGTAAAGAAAACTATCTAGGCAATTTCTAATTCATTAAACTACATACATCCAATATATTAGTCTAATAAATCTTGTGGTCCAATGACGATCATTGGTTAAATGAGATTTAATCACATCCTGAATACAATATTCATTAAATGGATAAGGGTATATGGTGTGATCTTGTATCAGACCATCATTTACCATACAGAATAAGCATCTAATACTTATATGATAAAATCTTATAAAACATTGTTCTAAGTTATTTAGTTAACCGAATGTTTTTCTCAATGTTTATCTTTTCATCAATGACACTACTACTCATATCAAAATACGTAACAATTGTTTATAAAGAACAAGTAACTATCCAATAGTCGCAAGTTCTCATATCAAATATCAAAATAATCATTAAATAACTAGACGGGAGATCTGGTATCCAATACCTACAGTTTTCGTATTATGAGAATCGATATTCTTTATACATAACTATACGTATCTATTTTCTTTAGCTTTATAATTTGCCTTCAATTATTCACAATAATTGCAAATAATTGATTAGCAAACTGTGTCAAACACGTGACTTTTAAAAGTCACTAAAGCCAAGTAACGTCATTATAAGATAAACCAAATACCTAATGGGGTTTTCTAATGCCAGTCAAGAATCTCGAGACATGAACTAGTTTAAGTCAATTCTTACTGCATAAGATACTAGTCTTATTAGATAACTATATCCAAAACAGATATCTATTTATATTACTAATCGTGACTTAGTAACTAAGTCACTAACCATCTTGATTTTCAAGAAAACCGGAATAACAGTTCCCAATGGTCTTAACTAATCTAATAATATCTAAGTCTACAGTCATTCTAGAATCTATTCTAGAAACACGCAACCATAAGTAAAGTCAGAAAATATTTTCAAATAATATGCATGCAGTGGATTAGAAGTATATTTCTATCAACAATATAGAATAAAGGAAAACAAAAACAGCAATTTCCATAAAATTACACACTGCTTTAGTTATGGATTTTTAACCCAGCAGTGTCTCCCACTACTTTACGTAATACCGTAATCCCCAACGGAGAACAAGAATTCAATAATTAAATTGAATTGTATAGTGAGAGTAGGATTCCATGAATATATTTCAACTCACAGCTTTGGCACGATCTTCGCCTACGTATATTCATTAGGTAGACAACTCATTATCAATCACACTCACTATGACTCCTGATTTTGGTCTTGACCGTTTCTCATTATGAAAGCTTTGGCACGTTCACAAGGAGGCGTATCAAGGCTTCACTTGCCAATGACAAACTCAAGCTACCGATATAGTCCTGACAGCTTTAGCACGTTCATGATTTCCACTTTCACTTGAATTTACTAGTATCAAATATACATCTGGCATGGATAAAATTCTATCAACTACACCCTCACTGCTTTGGCACGATCTCTGATACAGCCATAAAAAGATACCCACAAACCATATTGACAAGACGAACCAAGAAACATGCATCCAATACATGTTACTTTACAGCCTTACTAAGTGGGGATATTCCTTAAGGAAGCATTGCTCCAAGAATTTTAATCTAAATCATTTTCTAAACAACTCAATTCTACCTTATAAAATATAATTCAATTTAACCATTAAATTTTCGTTACGTTTCCGTTAGCGTAGAACCGAAAAGTCAAGAAACATATAGATTACATGCATGTGTAAATATTAAAATTGGATTACATATCATATATCAAGAATGACTAATGTAATGGATGAAACATCAGACCTGCTCTGATACCAATTTTGTTGGAGTTTTGGGTAAAGGGCGCGGCGGAAGCGCTGTTCGGGCGAAATCGTAATTTTAAAACTTTTTAAATTACCGAATAAATTATTCAATATCTAATATGAATAATTCATTCATATTTCACCTAAAAATATTTATTCGATATCAAATAATGATATAAATATTTAAGAAACGTCACGAAATTTTTACGAAAAATATTTTTCTCCAAAATGATATAAAACACGTTTTTGACCGAACCGACTACCCAATACACATGGGGGCAGCCCAAGTCAGCCCCAATAGTATTAGGGCAGTTCATGGGCTGCCCAAACAGTGACAAATTCACTGTTTGGGCAGCCGTCACCTGGTTGGCTCAAAAGTCACCCGGTACGCCGTTTTTCACCGTTTTCATTTATATCAACTCCAAAATAATTTCCAGCAATTGTTCCAACACCCAAAATACATCCAATACATTCAAATGACATCATTTTCATCACAAACAACCCAATTTTTCCAGATCTGATTTTGCAACAAAAATTATCAATTTTTCATGCTTTAAATCCAATTTTTCAAGATTAATCCAATTAACCAAAATACCAATTAAAGTGACCACACCACCCAAGAATAATTTTAGGCATTATAAGGGTGGTAATAACACTCTAGAATGGCAACATATCATCAAATGATAAAATTGAACAAATATTACAATAATATCTTTCAATTCAACTTCACACATGCAATATGCTTCCAAATCCATCCTCCAAAACCAAAAGCCCCAAATTTATAGAAAATAAAAAACCCTAGATCTCACTAGATCTTCAAGAAACAAGAAACAAAATTTCTAAGCTTAGGGATTTGTAGAATTACCTTTAATCCTTTAATTCCTTAACCTTGTTCTTGATTTTCTTCTTTTCCTTTACTTGAATCATCAAGCAATATTTGGAGAGTGTTTTGGATGACATTTTCGGCCTTTGGCTTCCATGGAAGGAAATGAAATTTTTTTTACTTTTAAAAATTCCCATGACCGACTCTACAAGGGTATAATGGTCATTTTTGTAATTTAAATCAATTAAATACAATTAAACTTTATGTTAAAAAATCAAATTTGCACACCTAAAGTTTAATTAATTCATGCCACATCTAACCAATTATAATTAAATATTTATCATAACTATTATGAAAAAGTTTATCATTTAATTATTTAAATATTTAACATTTAAATATCTAAATAATTAATTAAGATAATTGTTATTATATATGTGTTTTTATTTACATTAAATAACAAATACATATGTTAATGACATGTGTCAAAATCTCATTTGACAATTAATTAATGTGTATCTAATCAAATTATGTATCAAATATAAATACACAATAATTACGATTGACCAAAATTTCCGAAAGCATGTGTTTTCGTTTAACTGATTAAACGACTCAAATTTATGAATAATTTGTATTATTCATAACGCGTTGCCCAAGTGCTCAACGAGTACACTTCATATTGTGAGACTCTCTAATTTTAGGTTTATCTGCTCGAAATTCAATTTCGTGTCCATAATTCACCCACTCATGAATTATAACGACCACAGATAATCTCGTTAAACTATGCAAGTCGAGGTCATTGTATACGTATAATCCCTCCGTCATAGGCTATCCATATTATACCTGAGATATAGATAAAAACGTCAAATCCTTTCGGTATAATATAGTCAACTTTCAATTTTTGATCTCTAAATAGCATTCGGAACTGATTTCCGAAGTTATACCACAGCCATGGATTTACTAGATCGCAAACATGTGTAGGATGCCTATGCCATGTACACAGGACTGAATGATTCTATCTTGTACACAGTGGATATCATGATCATCAGTCCACACCCAACGAACATGCGAAGGTCTGATCTAAATAGATCGGTGACGTGACTGCCATCAAAGTATGGAGGATAACTCATATATACCATTGTGGCATCTCAAGTCGAAGGACCACTATGCTCGCTCAACTCGAGAATATTCCTATTGACGTTGGTGTACCATCTATTAGGAAATCTTCAGTGAATCGTTCAGTGTTTATCAAATAAACACCTACATGTCTATACGAGTCTCCCGAGACTCAATGGTTCGTTGGGGTAAACCATCAGACCAAGTCACGATATACGACATGTACTGGTCTCAGCGGATTTTACTAACCGACCCGTGTTAGCAAATCTTGACCAGGAACTTTATTTAAGGATATACAACTTATAGTGATGCTTTCCAATGTCAATTACAAACTACGTTGTAACTGTGTACTATGTTGTAAATCCTAGGGTCTTTGTATAATATACAAGTATCATTAAATCAGATTTAGTTTCAATCTAAACGTAATCAGATATTTAATCGCAATTAGATCGAAGATGTGTATAAAAGACAAGAGATACTACCATTAAATAAGTAATATTATGGAAAAATTAATTGTTCGTATTTATGAATCGGACATAAATACGATCCGGATTGGCACTCTGAGCACCAACCCTAAAACGAGTAGCATAGGTATTCCTTTGACTATATGATATCATTGATTTTGTGTGAGATGCTCCACGCTTTGATGCCATGTATGTTAGAAACCTTTCATGGTCTGGCCTCTTCGTTAGGTGTGGACCGATGCACTCAGTAATCAAGTACGAAGCAAGATAGGATCCGTCGGCCCGTATGTGTACCATAAGGGGTTTAGGTATCCATGTGAGTAAAGTCATGATTCTTAAGGACTTTGGCAAAAGCCGATTGTGGGACACAGAAACTGACGACACATGTTGTTCCGGGCTCGCGGCCCGGTTGGGAGTACGGAGTAGCCCGCGGGGGACTAAACCGGAGAATAATAGAGTCACCACCCGATGTGAACCGGGAAAATGATTTAAGGCCGCACTCACCCCTCGCAAGGGAAGACCTTAAACCGTTGGGTTCAGAATGGTCCCTTACTTATGCCACTTGTAATGAAATGATTTGTGCAATAATTTAATCGAATCTAGCAACATACATTCCCAAGGGTATTCTATTTCTAAGCTCACATGCATAAGTACAAGGCTTATATCTAAGTTTACATATAACCTACGTCCGAATTTGCATTCAACCTATTTGCATATAACCTATGTCCAAATTTGCATACAACCTATTTGCAAATAATCTATGTCCAAATTTGCATACAACTTATTTGCATATAATCTATGTCCCAATTTGCATGCATAAAGGTAAATTGAAATACGGCAAGCAAACAACTTCATAAGCACACCATATTCATGGATACGGAAACACAAGGAAATGGTAATTGTACAAACACGCATAAAAATGAATCAAAACAATGGCAAGCATATAATTTCATAAGCACATTGTACTTATACATGTGGGAACACAAATAAATGGCAATTGCACAATCATGCGTTATAAAGAGAAGCAATTAGGTACATAATGCAAAGAGATAACTAAAGAGGCAATTAAGCGTTAAAATAAACGTGCCATGATGCGATGTAAAAGAAGATAGACAATAAAAATGAAAGAAACGAGATGCGATATATGCCCACATCTATGTAGGACTTCAAGTGTCCGATTAAACATATCTCACGTTCAATCGAACATACTTTGTCCGGCGCGGCAAAACGTTGTGGCAAAGGTAGCCCTTAGGCTTTCTATCCCTCAAAATAGAGGACCTTTAATCCAACTTGATTTGCCCATGCGCAATGCAATATGATGCATGATTATGCAAGTAGGTGTCATACATAAAGCAAATAACGAAATAATAAAAGGCGCGGCAAAATATTGTCGTACATGTAGTCTTTTAGACTTTTTCTTCCCTCTAATAGAGAACCTTCAGACCAACATACTAAGCCCATGCGCATCACATCAAAATGCATAGAAAGTAAAGACAACAATATATGATTTCGTGTACTTGACTAAACATATCTCGCATTCAATCAAACACACTTTGTCCGGCGCGACAAAATATTGTCGTAAAGGTAGTCTTTTAGAATTTTTCTTCCCTCAAATAGAGAACCTTTAGACTAACATACTAAGCCCATGCGTATCACATCACAATGCATAGAAAGTAAAGACAACAATATAGGACTTCACATATTCGATTAAACATAAATCACATTCAATCAAACACACTTTGTCCGGCAAGGCAAAGTATTGTCGTAAATGTAGTCTTTTAGACTTTTTCTTCCCTCAAATAGAGAACCTTTAGACCAACATACTAAGCCCATGCGCATCACATCATCAATACAAACAAATAATCGTACGGAAATTAAATGGCGGAATATAAAATACGGATAATAAACAAACAAGATAAAACAAAACGAGATATGTGCCGTTTGCTCAAGTGGTACGTGGAGTTGTATCCCAAGTACAGACCGCACTACCGTCCATTCGGTTCGGCTACAGAATTTACGTCTGGGTTTCCATCCTATATACCACAAGAAACGACACATTTTCCATTCATTTAAGGGCCACAACATGCATCAACAGACGACTCTCATGCGAAAAAATAAATAGAACAATTAAGAGATGAATGAAAATAAATACGAAAAGTGCCCTCAGGTCCAAACTTTTAAATCGTCTCTCAGAAGTACCATACACGGTCGTTGGAAGGGTTGATGCTCCGCAACTCCTCCGGTTCACTGGTTCAATGTTTTCCTTCGCTGTTTCGCTGTTCGGGCTGCTGTTTTCACTCCGTTTCGCTGTATTTTCTGGTCACTATTTTGGGGTAATAAGGGACTATTTTGTACCGTTTTTGGGACTGTTTTATTCCGTTTTCTCACTGTTTGGACTGTAGTTTAGGGGCTGTGTTGTGCAGGTATATGCGGTAGTGGATGGGCTGTTTGCAGAGGGTATTTGCGGGGGCTATATGCGTGCAGTGAAGGGGTATTTGTGGGGGCTGTATGCGGCTAGGGAGAGGCAGTTTTGTCGCTTCTTAGGCGAGGTCTGTGAAGGGTTTAGGGCTGTTCAGTTTTATTATTTTTGTGAAGGGTTAGGGTACGTGTGTTGTGCGACAGTGGCTGAGAGTGAGTGTTTTAGGGTTTCTTATTTGTGTCCTTGCCGAGAGTGTGTAAGCTGTGTGGTTCAATTGGAGGGCTGGCTGGTGCGTTGTGGCATTTTGTGGGATGAGTGATGGTGTCGTTGTTTTAGAAAGAGTTAGGGTGAGGGCAGTGAGTGAACTGCTGGCTTGGCTTTGTTTGAGTGTTTGGCTTTTGTTGTTCACGTCATAGAGGGCTGCTGTGAAATAGGGTTTTATTTCTTTTACAGATAGAGGGAAAAGATAGATAGAGGCGAGAGAGGGGAATGCCGTATGTGTCTAAGGTTTTTTATTTTGGCTTCAATGAGAGAGAGATGAGTGAGGGGGACGAAGCTAAGGCTTCTTTGTGTTTACTGCTGCTGTTGATTGTATGCCGGTTGTGTGAGTAGGCTGTCGGTTGAGTGGCGAGAGAATGGGATGACCAGCGAGAAGAGGTGTTGGCTGTTTAGGGTGAGGACCGAGTGATTATGGGAGAAAGAGAGAGGAGAGTGATGGAGGCCGTGAGTGGTTCTGTGCTAGGGTTTGTGATGATGCCGAGTGAGAGAGATGGAAGAGAGGGCTTTAGGGTTTATTCTTTTGTTTGTGTTTTTTGCCGTGAGAGTCTAGAGGAATAGGGTTGGAATTGTGTTCCTTTTATAGGCAAAGGCTAGGGTTAATCTTGTTGGAGAAGGAATGAGAGATCATGCAATAAAGGTGAGATATTTTCTTAGTGTCATGCAAGGAAAGCAAAAGATTGATTGGAGACAAGATTTGGCTTAATTAGGAAGTTAATATATATGTTTTTATCTTAATTAGGCATGCAATTATTTAGATTTTATTTGTTTTATTTTGATTTTCCCATGTGTTAAATATGCATTTTAGTATTTTTGGATGTGTTTTAAGGGCTTTGGGCGTGTGTGGGCCTTGGTTGGGCGTGTGGGCTTGGCTTTGTGGGCTAGGTGTTGTGTTGGCTTGGTGAGTGGCTTTTAGGGGTTTTGGGCCAATGTTAAATGGTTTACGGGGTTTTTGGGCCAAAGGTGCTTTAAAACGGAGGTCCAACAAGCGAGCCCGAGGCTAAACAAGCGAATAAAATCTATCAAAAATACCGATTCCCTTCCGACGTCCGTTTCCCGCGACTTCCTCGACTTAAAAGGTAGTGTCTCCAAATGAGACTCATCATAGGGACTTACATGCAAAAATACAGTGCCTACAGTCGCCCCCACTTTGATGGGACTTGTGCAGTGTGTGACAATGACAATCCTATCAAATTTTATGCAATGCATTTTTACTTACTTGGCTCGCCAGCTGTCACCTGGTTTGCCTGTTGCTCTGAATTTGATGATGTGCCATTCCTGGCATGCTAAACCCCGTACCTAGGGCGTCGCGGTAGTCCACAATAGTCCACACTAGTCCACGATAGTCCACGGTAGTCCACAATACTCCACCATAGTCCACGGTAGTCCACAATACTCCCCAATAGTCCACAATAGTCCACGACAGTCCACAATACATCACGATAGTCTACGGTATTCCACTGTAGTCCACAATACTCCACGATAGTCCCCGTAATCCACATAGTCCACGATAATCCACGGTAGTCCACATAATCCACATAGTCCACGATAATCCACGGTAGTCCAAGATAGTCCACGGTAGTCCACATAATCCACATAGTCCACGATAATCCATAGTAGTCCACATAATCCACATAGTACACATAGTCCACGATAATCCACGGTAGTCCACGGTAGTCCCCAATACTCTATGATAGTCCACAGTAGTCCACAATACTCCACGATAGTCCCCGTAATCCACATAGTCCACGATAGTCCACGGTAGTCCACAATACTCCACGATAGTCCCCGTAATCCACATAGTCCACGATAATCCACGGTAGTCCAAGATAGTCCACGGTAGTCCACATAATCCACATAGTCCACGATAATCCACGGTAGTCCACATCATCCACATAGTACACATAGTCCACGAAAATCCATGGTAGTCCACGGTAGTCCCCAATACTCTACTATAGTCCACAATACTCCACGATAGTCCCCGTAATCCACATAGTCCACGATAATCCACGGTAGTCCACATAATCCATATAGTCAACATAGTCCACGATAATCCACGGTAGTCCACATAATCCACATAGTTCACGATAGTCCACGACATTTCACGATAGTCCACGGTAGTCCACAACGCTTCTCGATAGTCCGTGGTAGTCCACGGTAGTCCACAACACTTCACGATAGTCCAAGGTAGTCCACATAATCCACATAATCCACATGCCGTACCTGGCAAAACTGTTCTGATGTTTCCTTACCCGGAGTTATGTATCTGGCAAAAACTGATCTGATGTGGGCCTCGCCCCTAGAGTGCTACACCCGGCCTAGACTGATACTGATAATGATGTGGGCCTCGCCCCCAGAATACCATACCCGGCAATACTGATACTGATGACGTGATGATCATTTTCAATATATTGTACTGTCTCTCACGAGATAATCTTAATAGCTAGACATATTTTCATCCTCAACGAATGCTTCGCGTCGAAACCTGAGAACCTTCAAAGTACTCGATATACTCAACTCCGATCATCTGAATAGGTGATCTGAACTAGACTCCTAATGTGTGTGTGCTAAGGCTCTTTCGCAGCTTAATCTTCAAGTAAGCCAACTTGATGATTTCGCTTCGGGGAATCGGACCAGTGGGTCTAACCAATCTAGATGTCTTGATCACTTTATGTGATTACTTTGGCATACTCAACATGATATGGTCTTTTTCTTTCGTCTTTTTCTTCTTTTTCATTCTTTTTTTTTGACACACCTACCCTTTAAGGTAGCATTTCTCCTCATGGTAGTCCTAATACTCACCCATGGGTAGCTTCACGCTTATCGGTTATAGGCGGTCTACTTTTTTTTTCATTGCATAGACTTTTTATTTATTTCCAACCATATCATATATCATAGCATCAGTAAACCAGGGGGGACATCCAGGTAAACGGTCATTCACTGATCCACCATCTCTTCAACTAGTCATCTTGCCAACCACTCAGGCTTCTACTGATGAGATCCCGTAATCAAGTGCTCGTGAGTTTAGCTGAGATCAATCCATTCAGAATACCGGACGAGAACACGTCTCACACTTATCTTTTCTAAGGCTTCTCCCTACAACAATCAATGTCATCACCGGACATGTGTCTAACTATCAAAGACTTCTTTTTTTTTCACTCATTCACATAATTATTCCTCTTGACTACTGGTAAGATAGGCTTCGCCCCCTGTGATCTATTCCCGAAACTCAAACTCATATGGGCCTCAACCCTGGGAGTCCTCTCCAAAACTGACACCAATGTGGGCCTCGACCCTGTGATTCCTTCCCGAAACTAACACTGATGTGGGCCTCAACCCTAGGATTACTACTCGAATCCAACACCAATATGGGCCTCAACCCTGGGATTACTACCCGAATCTGATACTGTGCTTTTGCTATGTCTGATTGGCTTGTCTTCGCCGCTTTCTCTTTTTCTTATTCAAAACATACGAACACAAAACAAAACAAACAAAAAAGAGTGCAAAATGTGTTACGTGTATGCATGCATGCATGAATGTTCCCATCCCATCGGGTTAGGTCTTCTGCCAATTCTCTTGGTGACTGCTTGGTCTCAGGCAAAATACAGCTTCAATCTGTCAACATTGATCAGCTCGGTGAACTCGTTCCCTTCCAAATCTGACAGTCTCACTGCTCCATTTCCCAATTTCTACATGACTATCTTATCTTTTCTGCTTGCTTCTTCCAAGGATTCCCCGTGTTCTAAACATCGTTGAGTATCATAGTACCAAAGTTGAATACTTTGGTCAAATATACTCATGTTGCAGGTTGAGAAGGGGAGATTCAGGCAAGTAAGCGAAATGAAATTCTTTATTATTGTTGAGAAAAGGTTCGAACAAGTAAACAAAATCAATGTCTTTATTAAAAATGCAAGATCAAATGAACTAGGATAAACATCACTGCCTTCTTCCTCGGCCTATGGTTCTTCATCGTTGTCATCCTTTATCCCATGTAAGAAGCTTGGTGGTTGAGAGCTTGGAGGACGAAGGTTTCGGGCAAGCCAGAGTTGATCATGTAGGTGGGTGAGGGGAACAAAGTGGTAATTTGGTAGAGGATTGGTGTGTGTGTTTGGCTGTTCTCTTTCAGGGTCATGGATCTTATGGGAGTCAATTAAGTCTTGGATCTCATGGCGGACACGGGTACAACTATCGGTGTCATGGCCAGGTTATTGGTGGAAGTGGCAGTAGCGGTTCATATTGAGGTTTGGTGGGGGAGGATTTGGGAGTGGTCTAGGCTCCAAGGATTTTAAGAGTCATTGCCTGGTCAGCTTCTCAAGCACTTTGGACAAGGGTCTACCCAGGTTGGAGAAACACCGGTTTTTTATGGCAGCAACCTCGGCAGTAGCGGGTTTGGTCTCAGAATGCCCCCCAAAATTCCTCCTATTCTGGCCATAAAACTTCCAGTTCTCGGCTTCCTCTTCTTCAATGTCCATGACAGTTTCCCTCAGCTGTCGGAAATCCGCAATCATGGAAGTCATCCTCCTCAGCTTACCATAAATGGAGGGCTTAGTACCCTTGATAATCATCTTGATCTGGTCATTCTCCGAGGGCCGAGTCTGCATCTTTAGAAGCTGGCTCCTCCAACGGTCTACATATTCCTTGAAGTTCTCCTCCACTTCTGCTTAGTGTTCTCCAAATCTCGGAGTGAAAAATCAATCTCCAGGTCTGTAACATACTATTTCATAAATGCATCTGCTAATTCCCTCCAATCTTCTTTAAGCTTTTTCTCAAAGCTGTGATACCAAACTACATGTGCTCCCTCGAGTGACATCCCAAACATCTTTTGGACTTGGCGCTGTGATAGGCCCACCGAACTCATCACCGAGACATATTGCCGCAGATGCACCATCGGGTCCCCATTCCCATTAAACTTGGCTATATCGGGCATTTTAAACTGAGCTGGCAGCTGCTCCTCGAAGGTCATTGCCTCATAATCCAACAAGTCCTCATGTTTCCCCTTCAGTTTACGGGTAACTGACTCCATCTGATCACGGAGTTTCTGTATCTCGGCATGAGACCCGACTATTCTCTCCGCTGTATATTCGGCCATATCATCATCAAAAGCGGGGATGTCATCCCCCAACCTATTAGGAGGCTCCTCACGTCTTACATTCTCAGAGTTTCCCCCAGCACGGGGCACAGCCATATTTTCCATGGCAGTAGTCAAGGCTTGCAACTGTTCGGTAATCTTGGCGAAACCATTCTCCAGTTGATCCACGCGAGATATCTCATTTTTTGATCCACTCATGTTTGTTATCGGCCTTTTGATGAGTCTGCCCTCTTCCCTTACCCAACGAGAATCTATGGGGTCTTTCAAAATTCTCAGTCAGCATGTATGCGTGCAATGCATGTGATATATAAGCCCATAAAAACTTTACACTAGTTAGCCCATTATCATTTTAAAGTGTTCAACCACGCTATTGCGCGGTGCAAACTTGTCCCAGTTGAAAAGGCCCAACAGGTTTACACTTTGCAATAATGTGACTAAACAACTTCAAATGATAAGAGCCCCACACATAAAATGGCCCATCGGCATTTTAGAAACTTTGGGCCCAATTATCATAGGATACGAACTCGTCCCAGTTTAAATGGACCAACAAGTCCGCATTTCCGACAAGAATTCCAACTGAATCCAAATGACAATGGTCCAAAATACAAGCATAAAGAGATAATTCAAGCATAAAGCAATAATTTCTACAGAGCGGCCTATCGACATTTCAGAAGCTTTTGGCCCAATTGTCATAGGATACGAACTCGTCCCAGTTTAAATGGCCCAACAAGTTCGCATTTCTGACAAGAAGTCCAACTGTATCCAAATGAGGATAGTCCACAAGCACAAGGAAATAGTTGCTATAGGTCATACAACTCCGATCTACGTGTGGGTTTGCGGGAGTACAGACAAAGGCTCTCGCTGGCGAAGGATTGCCCACAACTAGGTCTCCCCACTTAAGGGTTCGAGTGACCAAGTGAGCACGCCTTTTTTATACCTTAAGGTACGTGCCAACGAGTTATGGTGTGTGACTGACTGTCAAATGGATTTCCCATTGTAGATTCCCCAGAGGGAGGGTGGAGCGAGGCTCTCTTAAATACCCAAGACCCTTAGGCTCTTATCGCTTGGTGTCAGGAATAAACAACGAGTCCTCCAAATTAGTCCATCACAGTAGGCTACAAGTAGATGATTATCTAGGTGCCTTCACAACTTTTCCTTATAGAAAGGTAGTGAGTGAAAGAAGACACCAAACCATCACTTAGCCTCAAGAATTCCTTTGATTAAACCCCTTTCAACCTACGATAGATACGGTTAACTAAAGCACAAATCACAATCATTAAAAGACATTATTTCGGGGCTGATTCTCTATCCCTAGTGGAGTCGCCAGACTGTGGGACACAGAAACTGACATTGCATGCTGTTCCGGGCTCGCGGCCTGGTTGGGAGTACGGAGTAGCCCGCGAGGGACTAAACCGGAGAATAATAGAGTCGCCACCCGGTGTGAACCGAGTAAATGATTTAAGACCGCACTCACCCCTCACAAGGGAAGACCTCAAACCGTTGGGTTCAGAATGGTCCCTTACTTATGCCACTTGTAATGAAATGATTTGTGCAACCAGAAGGTTTCAATGTTCCTGGACAAGAACAGAAAGTGTGCAAACTTGTAAAATCCTTGTACGGATTAAAATAAGCACCTAAACAATGGCATGAGAAATTTGACAAAGAGATGTTGTCAAGTGGGTTAAAAACCAATGAGTGTGATAAGTGTGTGTACACCAAATCAACTCAAAAAAGATATGTCATTGTGTGTCTCTATGTAGACGATATGCTAATAATCGGTAGTAATCATGAAATGATTCAGTCTACAAAAAACGTGTTATCCAGCAGATTTGATATGAAAGATTTAGGAGTAGCTGATGTGATCCTAGGAATTAAGATTTCTAGGAAATCAGAAGGATATATATTATCTCAGACTCATTATATTGAGAAGATACTTGAGAAATATAAAAAAGTAGATCTAAATGTGGCTAGAACTCCTGTAGACCTAACTCTTCATCTGTCAAATAATACTGGCTCAAGCGTATCACAATTAGAGTATTCAAGAATCATCGGAAGTCTGATGTATCTCATGAATTACACACAACCTGATATCGCTCAAGCTGTGAACAAGTTTAGCAGATATACGAGCAATCCAGGACATAACCACTGGAAAGCCATAGTAAGAGTTTTGAGGTATCTGAGAGAAACTTCCAAACATGGGCTGCATTATGAGAGATATCATGTTGTTCTAGAGGGATACAGCGATGCTAACTGGATATCTGATATATTGGATTCCAAATCTATGAGTGGATTTATTTTCACACTTGGAAGTGCGATCGTGTCATGGAAATCCTTGAGGCAAACATGTATTGCCCAGTCTACTATGGAATCAGAGTTCATAGCATTAGACAAAACAACGAAAGAAGCGGAATGACTTCGAAATTTCCTGGAGGATATTCCTAGTTGGCCCAAACCGGTGCCAGCGATAAGCATACATTGTGATAGCCAATCGGCTATTGGGAGAGCCCAAAATATAATGTATAATGGTAAGTCTCGACACATACGTCGGAGATATAATACCATATTTCAACTGCTTTCAAGTGGCATAATATCGATCGATTATGTTAAGTCGAAGGAAAACCTAGCGGATTCACTTACTAAAGGTTTACCTAGAGAGCAAGTTGAGAAGTCATCGATGGGAATGGGCTTGAAGCCTATAAATTAAGAATTGTCACTGTGGAAACCCAACCTAGCTGACTGGAGATCTCTAGATCTAGGTTCAAAAGCGATAACTGAAACTTTGTGCAGTTCAAAATAAGCACTGAAGAGTTTTGTACTCTTTCCCATTCCGATAATGACGTCGAGTGCTGTCTGTCAAGGTTAGGATAAACTAAGGCTTTTAATGATCACTATATTATGAGATGAGTCCTAGTGAGGGGTAAAGACAGATTACCTCTTCATAGTAGATCACCTATTTCAAGTAGGAAATGAGGCCGCTTCCATGGGATTTTACAGGCTGATTTCCCTAAAGTGCTTGATGAATCCAGGACCGTTGTTCATTGCCGAAATGAACACAACCGTAGAATGGGAAATGGTCGAAGTAAAGCTTTGTGTTGGCAATTGTCTTGGTTTACACCAACGACAGAACAGTTCAAGACTATGGGTCACTGGTTTGTCAAGTAAATCCGATTGTCATTCACTAGGAAATGTTCAAGGCGAAAGCTACCTATTTCGATGCAGTTTTAGTTCACGGAAACTCTCTCAAGTGTCTGCATAAATATTTGAAGAATTGTGGGGGATTATTGTAAATTCTTCAAATATTATTGTTTGGATGGAGGAACGACATGTCCCTTGGATGGTACCCCATAGGGACATGTTCTCCAATTGAGAATAACATGCTTATAGGCTCCAAGGGATGCATGAGAAGGGTATAACCTTTGGAGCGTTACACCCGACCCAAAAGGTGCCCTTAAGGCACCCTTCCATGCCTTTATAACGAGGCCTCCATGTTAATTTTAATAGATCTGAATCATCCGAAATTATAGAGTCTCATATTGTTGTTTTGAGTAAAGAGAGTTCCACCATATTCCAAGTTCAAGATCTTCTTAAGGAGTGCCCCTTGAAGAAGAGGAATCCAAGTTATTCTGGGAGAACGTTAGCCACAGAACCCGTAGAGCACTGAGACGGGGCTAATAAGTTCTTAAGGACATATAGACTCGGCCACGGTTCCGGTTCCGAACCGGAACCAAACTGGTTGGAATCGGAAGGTTCCGGTTCTAACCAGTTCCGGAACCGGAAACGTGGCCGACCGGTTCGGTTGGGGTTCGACCCCAATCCGAACCGGTCCGATGTTGGACAATTATGACCCATAGCGTCACTATTTGTACAGATCATGGTGTTGTTGTACAAATTAACTATGTGACAAAGGAGATTGCACTCTTATCATTTGTGATTAGATCACCTAGATGTATAAATGATGAGAGGTCCCTATGATTTGTTACTGGACGGAGAATGATATGAGACAGTATCAGTCTACGAAGGATAAATCATTAAATATCCCTAGTCAGAGTATTATCGAGATTGGACATCGATAAATACGTAAAAGACTAGTATTACACTTGTGCGTGTTGTGAGGGCACAACGGCATAGTTCTCATATATTTGGGTATAGGATACTCATGCAAGTGTAATAAGAGGTTATGTTTTACCGATGGTACGGGAAACAGCTTCGCTCTGGATATACCCCTTCAGAATTCCATTGGTAGTATGACTATGTGTCTATGGAAGTCTGAAATCAGGGTATGTGTATTTGGTCTTAACCTGAGACTTGCACCGCTAATACTTGCGACAATCAATATACTTTGGTTGAGGTCGTCCAGGGCTTTAACAGGTTCTGTGTACGCCAATACTAGGTATATTGAGAATCGTAATGTTTTGGGTGTGATTTCAAGACGGAAGTGTCAATCCAGTCATATGGAGATGATGGTCACGTAGGATACGGTACTAGTACTCTTAAGTACTGCAGTTTATAGAGACTAGTTACCAGACATCCGACATGTCCTTCGTACGGGGCAGACACAATTCCAGCCCCAGGCCTAGCACGTGATCATCCGATACTGGATCGATATACGCAATACCACGTATACTACGCTTGATATAGATCGTTTATTCCTGTAAGCATGTTTCTGGAGAATTGGGTAGGCATGGCGCTTTGCTAGAAGCCAACCTTGTCTTGTGAATCAGAGTAAACATAGTACTAGGTACTTACGTGTTCGGATAGTCCGACGACCCGATTTACTGCCAACATATCCGGAGATCTAATGGGTCGCTCCCCGAAGATTCACCGATGACGTATGACTCGCACTTTAATTAATCTCGGATTAATTTAATGAGAGAGAAAATTAATCTGGGATTAATTGCGGAGATATTTTATCCGGGATACAAATATCAATTAAAGAGAGAGAACGATTAATTTGGAATTAATCAATAAAATAATATATTTGATATATTATACGAAATTGGATTTCGACGCGGAATTAAAATTAGATTTTAATTCGGGCGAACGAATTAATTTAGAATTAATTCGTTAGCGACGTGAATAGTGATTTCGCTAGGCGTAATCGTTTAATTACGACGCAACGGAAAATTCGTTAATTTAAAATTAGCGAACCCGAGCCCGAGATTATTTGCGAGCCCATTCGCATTTCGAATTCGAGTGCGGCACGCAATTCAAATCAAGCGTCAAATCGCAAGTCACATCAAGCGTCAAATCACATGTCACTTTGGGTGATGTGACATTTGATAGATTGATGTGAGTTGATCTGAGATGAAAGAAAGCATTTAATGCTTGTTTTTTGAAATTGAAAAAGGTAAATGGTTTATTAATTTTTTGGAAAATATAAATAAACCTTTTACATTTTTTCTTTTGCCACTCTCTCTCATGCTTCACGGTTTTTAGGTTTTTGGAGCCAAAAATTGTTCTTCTTCTCTCTCGGTCTTGAACGCTTCTTCTCCTCTGTTTTGCTTCTGGTTTGACCGAAAATGAAGACAAGAAATGAGTGATTTTGTTGCAAGATCCAAGTGCCAGCACACTCTAGGAGGCATACAAAGGTGATAGGGCAGTGTTTTCATGAGCAAGGAATCACCTTGTGAAGCTTGGAGCTTGGAGCTTCCATGGAGGATCACCCATGGCCGTTTCTTGGAGGAGGAAGACAAGCCACTACCGTGCAGTCCACCACCGAGCAGCCCACTGCCAAGCATGGAGAGGGCAGTACGTTTTTCATCTTCAACCGCATCCAACCGATCAATGTGAGTTTTTCCGCACCTCCTATGATTGTATTCATACTTGTTTCACGCTTAATAAATGATCTTGGGACCCTTAGAGGAAACCAACAATGGTATCTTGAGCTATTGAAAGCATGAAATTAATTTTAGGGTTAAAATTGGGCAAAACAAATTTGGGCATTATTTGATGAAATTGGATGAATTAGTATGCTTAATTGATGTTTAATTGATGATTAATTAGATCAATTTGAAGAAATTTGGTTTGGAACAAATTTCCCCAATTTGGCTTGTGTTGGCCGAAAATGAGAACCCTAAAATTGTCTTGGATTTTGATTTTTTGATTCATTGGATGAGTTAGAAATCATTAGGGGATATTGATTTTATGTTTAATTTGGTTCAATTGGATTGAATTTGATTTGGGCATATTTTGCCTCCTTGGCCGAGACTTTATGCATGTTAATTGGGTTTGATTTTGATCAAATTATGTTGGACATGATTCATTGATGATAAGCATGATTAATTAGACAAATTTGGTGTTTTGGAAATATTGATTTGGGTAATTAATAATGCTATGCACTTTGGTTAATAAGAATGTGAAATTTGGAATTTTATATTTTAATTAATTAGGCTTAAAATTGGATTTGGGCTTTTAAAGTTGTTATTGGGCTTATTGGGCTTTGTTGTACAAAGTCGGGTTTAGGAAAAATTGGTTGGATCCAATTAGGCCCCAAACCGCATCCAAAGAGCCCAAATGCGACTAATGAACCTTTAAAGTTTAATTGGGCCTAATGGGCCTAAATTAATTTTTGGGCTTATGGGGTAACTCCCGGATTGGATTTTGGTTATTCGGTTTGACCCGAGTTGACCAAAAGTCCACGCCTTGAAGAAATTAATTAAAAGCCCATTGGATTTTAATTAAATTAATATTGGATATTAATTGGGCTTTGAGACTCGTAACGATTAAATTCGGAATTTAAGTCGTAAAGGTTTATTCTATAAAAGTGTAATATTTAATTTGGAATTAAATAGTGAATTAGAATTAAATGCGTATTAAATTGGATTTAATTATGTAATTTAATTTAATTCTAGAATTCGTACTTTGAGTACGTGTTCGCAAAACGAGTTTGACTCGAACAAAATTAAATCGTTGTTTGAACATTGGATGATCACTAATTATCAGATTAATTAATTTGATTAGATTGATTGATAACATGCTTGTGTGAATACATGGTTGCGATGCATGAATAATGTATATCGGATGGATATTAGTCGGGTGGGGCAATTTTGGAAATTGTAATAAATTTGATTTATTAATTGGACTGCGAGTCCAGCCTTATCTCCTATTTCGTTGTATTCTCTTCTCACCTATTCCCCTCAATGTAAATGAGGTTTCTTTAGAAGTGTAGTGTAACGGGTAGAAGTAAATACATGTGCTAGCAGGAGAGAGAAAGAGAGAGATTTGATCTAGGATCAATGTAAAGTATCCATCCGCATATCATTATTACTTTTACATACGCACTTTATTATGTGTTTAGAATGCATGCTTAAGGGTGTATGATGATGAGACCTTAACAAAGATAATAAATTGGTTGCCAATTTGCACGCGAAAAACCCTCGCTAAATATTAAGCGTCTTTCCTTCCATTGAGTGATTCTCACTCAAGATCCGAGACGGCATTGGTTTGTTGGCCAAAGTCAAGGCCTTTGTCTATCGAAGATGTGTTTGAATCACGAAGGCTTTGTTCCATATTGGTGTCTTGTCCAAGTTGTGGTTTGTTGGCAAAAGTCAAGACCACTTCTTGTCCATCGACATTGATTACGAAGCTTTCCATGGTCAATGGGTCGCGCTTGACTGGGATCACTAAGTTTGTTGTGCCAAAGCCAAGGCTTAGTTGATTCAGAGGAAAAAGGTTAGGTAATACATTGGATGTATTGGCATATATAAGATATATGTTTCGGACTTGGATGTCCCCCTACCGGATCTAGGAATTGGATTGGATCCAATCGATCTTAGAGATCTACCTAGTTAATTATCATACAATTTGTTGGCCAAAGTCAAGATTGTGTGATATTTAACGGGATCCTAGCCCACTAGGAAACACGGTTTCCCGAGTACTCGACAGAGGGTTAGAGGCTCGCCGAAAAAATAGTGGGAGGCAAGAATTGAATTTGCAATATTCGTTCAATTACTCGCCATACGCGCTCAATCACAAATATTTCGTCATATCAATTAAATGTTAGTTGGACTAATATTTAAATTGTTGTTTTATAAACAGTTGGACTGTATTATAGTTGATTATATAATTGGATTATAGTAATCAATATATTTGAATTAATTAATTTCGATTTACAGTTGATTTTATAATTAGATTATAGTAATCAATGTAATTGAGGTTAATTAATTTAAATTATATTTGATTGTATAGTTGGACTATAATAATCAATATAATACATAGTGCCACAAATCGTTGATTAAATAGTTGGACTATTAGAATCAAGATAAAATGAAAGATTAGCATTTAAAACATAATCCTAGGGAAAATGTATTTAATTGACTTAATTTTTCAAATTGGGAATACAGTTTCAGGATGGTCCTGGAAATATAATAAGTTAGTTTATTTGATAAAATAAAAAATTAGGCCTAAGTCTGGAGTTAAGCTAATAAGTGGAACATGATATTTGGAATATTCATGTAATGATAACTTTAGTGCTTAATCCATTATACTTGTCATATAGACTCCTTAATTTCTTTATCAGAATTAAGAATTAGATTCTTAAAGTATGATATTGAAATTGAAGGATCTTCATAAATCTATACTTAGATTTTAGAAGTAAATAAATTGCAATAGTTAACTCTTGGAGGGTTAATGACTATTCTCAAGGAGAAAAGTCAAACTTTGCAATTAGGCAAGTAGCGCAAGGCGCACCTTACTTCGATATTCCAGAATGCCAAGGCTTGGCCAAAGGCTTCTGAAGTGTGAAAAAATGGCAAAGGCAAAATCGTTATAGTCTTCTAGGAAGATAAGATGACATATCCCAAGAAGGAATTGAAGACGAGCAAGGCTCTGACTTCAAATATGTTTGTCCTAATTATGTTCACTACTGGTATTAAAATTAGATTTAAATACTTAGTGTGGTACATAAATATGTATTGATGTTAGAATCTGTTTTGAACAGGATACTGACTTCAATAGAGATTAATCTGCGAATCGGAAACGGGACGAAAGTCGCTGTTTTGACCGTAAATACCTAAGTTTAGGAACTACCCTTTGGGTATGTACGTAAATTAGGAAACTGTTATAATGTAACTAGTTTGACTAGGAACATTATCTTTATATCAGTGTTTAATCCGTTGCGGATTGAACCTTTATATTTTAGAACACGAAAGTGTTTTATTATATAAAGATGATATTGAGATAAACACATTAGATGTGAATAACAGAATTTATATTTTGAATATAAATCAAATCTCAAATATATAACATGACAAACAAATAGCTCAAACTAATTTGATCATGAGAAACTTAATAGTGGCAATGTTGTATGGGACACATTAAACAAGAATCGTATATCCACACTTTTGAAAGAGCGGGTACTAGGACTGATTTGATTCTAATCAAATAAAGTATACGAATCTAGTTTATTGGGCAAAATGCCTAAAACACTATTTACTTGGTAAAAATGTAAATACCACCGATCTGATAGCCCTAGTTCATAGTGAAGCAAGTGGGCCCATGTCTAGCTGGGCTAGAGGTGGATATGAATATTTCGTAACCTATACGGATGTGGCATCGCGTTATGGTTATGTGTTTCTTTTGAAGAACACAAATCAGAAACTTTTACAGTTTCGACACGAAATAGACATACAGATCGGCTACAGCATTATTTCGTCACGGTAAGACCGTAATGAAAAATACTCAAGCAATAAGTTTCTAAGATACTTGAAAGAGTAAAGTATTCTTTCAAAAGAGGACTCCTCCCGGAACACGTCAATTTGACGGTGTGTCCGAACCGAGTAACCAAATTTTGTTAGACATGATTAGGTTAATTAGTAAAAGTGTAAATGCCAGCAATAGAAGCCTTCTGGGGTCGATAAATATCTAATTAGATTAGATATGGTTCTTTTAGCAGCTGAGCTAGGCTACAGCACATGCTAAAGAATTAATGGTCTCATCAACGATCCAGATACATACTTCGATTATTCATCTGATTCGTTCGGATCATACATCGTGGCGATGTGATGATCGAATAAATCGCATCAGACGATAATCATGAAAATCCACTGACGAAAGCGTTTCTCAGCAGTTTGAGCCAACCGTACATAGTTCGGGTGTCAGACACTCGAGTGACTGGCTATAGGCCAAGTGGGAGATTGTTGGACAATTATGACCCATAGCGTCACTATTGTTACAGATCATGGTGTTGTTGTATAAATTAACTATGTGAAAAGGAGATTGCACTCTTATCATTTGTGATTAGATCACCTAGATGTATAAATGATGAGAGGTCCCTATGATTTGTTCCTGGACGGAGAATGATATGAGACAGTATCAGTCCACGAAGGATAAATCATTAAATATCCCTAGTCAGAGTATTATCGAGATTGGACATCGATAAATACGTAAAAGACTAGTATTACAATTGTGCGCATTGTGAGGGCACAACGGCATAGTTCTCATATATTTGGGTATAGGATACTCATGCAAGTGTAATTGGAGATGAGACTTGCACCGCTAATACTTGCGACAATCAATATACTTTGGTTGAGGTCGTCCAGGGCTTTAACAGGTTCTGTGTATGCCAATACTGGGTATATTGAGAATCGTAGTGTTTTGGGTGTGATGTCAAGACGGAAGTGTCACTCCAGTCATATGGAGATGATGGTCACGTAGGATACGGTACTAGTACTCTTAAGTACTGCAGTCATCGGGATAAAATGACAATGTCATGTTTATCCGATTATAGAGACTAGTTACCAGACATCCGACATGTGCTTCGTACGGGGCAGACACAATTCCAGCCCCAGGCCTAGCACGTGATCATCCGATACTGGATCGATATACGCAATACCACGTATACTACGCCTGATATAGATCGCTTATTCCTGTAAGCATATTTCTGGAGAATTGGGTAGGCATGGCGCTTTGCTAGAAGCCAACCTTGTCTTGTGAATCAGAGTAAACATAGTACTAGGTACTTACGTGTTCGGATAATCCGACGACCCGATTTACTGCCAACATATCCGGAGATCTCATGGGTCGCTCCCCGAAGATTCACCGATGACGTATGACTCGCACTTTAATTAATCTGGGATTAATTTAATGAGAGAGAAAATTAATCTGGGATTAATTGCAGAGATATTTTATCTGGGATAAAATATCAATTAAAGAGAGAGAACGATTAATTTGGAATTAATCAATAAAATAATATATTTGATATATTATACGAAATTGGATTTCGACGCGGAATTAAAATTAGATTTTAATTCGGGCGAACGAATTAATTTAGAATTAATTCGTTAGCGACGTGAATATTGATTTCGCTAGGCGTAATCGTTTAATTACGACGCAACGGAAAATTCGTTAATTTGGAATTAGCGAACCCGAGATTATTTGCGAGCCCATTCGCATTTCGAATTCGAGTGCGGCACGCAAGTCAAATCAAACGTCAAATCGCAAGTCACATCAAGCGTCAAATCACATGTCACTTTGAGTGATGTGACATTTGATAGATTGATGTGAGTTGATATGAGATGAAAGAAAGCATTTAATGCTTGTTTTTTGAAATTGAAAAAGGTAAATGGTTTATTAATTTTTTGGAAAATATAAATAAACCTTTTACATTTTTTCTTTTGCCACTCTCTCTCATGCTTCACGGTTTTTAGGTTTTTGGAGCCAAAAATTGTTCTTCTTCTCTCTCGGTCTTGAACGTTTCTTCTCCTCTTTTTTGCTTCTGGTTTGACCGAAAATGAAGACAAGAAAGGAGTGATTTTGTTGCAAGATCCAAGTGCTAGCACACTCTAGGAGGCATACAAAAGTGATAGGGCAGTGTTTTCATGAGCAAGGAATCACCTTGTGAAGCTTGGAGCTTGGAGCTTCCATGGAGGATCACCCATGGCCGTTTCTTGGAGGAGGAAGAAAAGCCACTGCCGTGCAGTCCACCACCGAGCAGCCCACTGCCGAGCATGGAGAGGGCAATACGTTTTTCATCTCCAACCGCATCCAACCGATCAATGTGAGTTTTTCCGCACCTCATATGATTGTATTCATACTTTTTTCATGCTTAATAAATGATCTTGGGACCCTTAGAGGAAACCAACATCCGAACCGGTGGAACCGTAAGGTTCCACCGGTTTACGGTTCCAACAGGAACCCTAAACCCCAACAGCTACTAGCCGTTGGGGGAGGGCAGGGAGCCAATGGCTCCCTGCCCTCAATATTAAAAAAAAATTGTTATAAAAAAATTATAAATTACTAATATATCCCTAATAACAGTAATAAAACAGTTATATTTAGGGACATTTTTGGTATCAAAAAAATTCTAAAACTCTATAAATAGGTAATTTTTGATGAATATGGTTTAGAAGATAAAATTTTAACAATTGGATTTGATAATGCATCTGCAAATACTGCATCCATCAGTGATTTAAAATCCTTATGTGAACCAAATTTAGGGGGTCGATTTTTTCATATTCGTTGTACATGTCATGTCTTTAACTTATGTGTTCAAGATGGTCTAAAATTATTATCACATTTCCTTGATCCTATTAAAATGACACTTAATTGTATTTGGTCATATTCTCAAGTTAGGAGAGAATGGACGAAGTTTTGTAAAATAAATGGTATTAAATCGATTAAGTTTTCAAGAGATGTTCCAACACGTTGGAATTCAACTTATTTTCTTTTATGTCAAGCATTTCAATACAAAGATGCATTATGTAGTTTTTTTTTCTCAACATGTTCAAAATGTCACACTTTATCCTAGTCAATGGGATATTTGTGAAAACATTTTAGATATTTTAAAAG
Organism: Zanthoxylum bungeanum; assembly: GCA_019454045.1. NCBI lineage: Eukaryota > Viridiplantae > Streptophyta > Magnoliopsida > Sapindales > Rutaceae > Zanthoxylum > Zanthoxylum bungeanum. The sequence continues at coordinate 20,991 of SKCR01023854.1, read as the reverse complement.
TTTTTAATGAAGCTACTTTAACTTTTAGCGGTGTTTATTATCCAACAACACATTTATTTCTTCTTGAAAGTTTGAATATTGTTGGTGCTCTCGATGAACATGCTGAAAGTAGCGATCCTAATGATATTGTTTTGTTAGAAGCCATTACTGTTATGAAGGTAAAATGATTGAATTATTTTAGAGACATTCCTTTACTTTATCTTATTGCTGCTGTTTTTTATCCTAGATTTAAATTAGAAGGTTTGAATGGTGCTTTACAAGCTTACTATGGTTATTTAGGAATATTGGAAGAAATTGATATTACAAGAATAATGACGAAATTAAGAAATGATTTAATTGAGTTATTTAATGATTATATTGTAAGATATAACTTATGAACATTAGATGAATCTAGTAGTAGCGACCCGGTAATTCAAACAAGACTTAGCGCAGGGGATCGTTGGTTATTGCAACGAAATAAAAAAGCTAGGGATACGACAAAAAATAACCATGAATTAGATAATTATTTATCTACAAATTTCGAGTTTCCTACTGAAAGTTTAGTTAGTAAAAATTTTAAAATCCTTGAGTGGTGGAACCAACATCAAAATATATATCTTGTTTTATCAATTATTGCTAAAGAGATATTGACAGCACCTATTTCCACCGTTGCGGTTGAGCAAGCCTTCAGCTTGGGAGACAATATATTGGAAGCTAGACGATCTTCATTACATCCAAGCACTCTAGAAGCAACAGCTTGTGTGGATGATTGGACTCGAGCTGATATGAGACAACAAGAAGATGGCCCCGATGATTTTGAAGATTTGTTCGATAATGCATCTGCAACAACAAGTGCAAGCGGAACCAGAGCTGAATGATCAACTGATAATGATGATTGATAATTGTAAAATTGTAAATTTACAAAAGGGAAATGTCTTAAAATTGTAATGGAACTACGTGAGCTTTGATTCCTCTCACCCCTGGAGGATACGTAGGCAACTTAAATTTTTAAAAATTTAAGTTCAAGCTCTTCAATGTAATAATTTTATTTATTTATAAAATTAATCTCATTTATTTTAATTTACTTTCGAAATTTTAAAAAAAAAGGTTCGGAACCGAACCGGTCGGTTCCGGTTCGGTTTAAGGTTCCGATTCCACAGTTGTGGAACCGGAAACCGGCCGATTCGGTTCGGTTCTGAACCGACATCTCGACTTGGACGTCATTTATAAGGTTTTTCTTTATATTTCAAGTTTTAGAATTTTGTATAGTTTGATTGGATTTTCTAGATTTGATCTATTTAATTATATGTTAAATTTACTTTTAATGACACTGTATCACCAACAGACATAACTCTATATTTTGGGCCTCCAAACAAAATCCATGAAGGCACATTTTCATCTGCTTCAACAAAAAGATGCCCTTATTGTTTCATGGCCATTCAACGTAAAAGACAAGTTCCTCTGTTTTTTTTTTTTTTTTAATTGCTCTGCGCGTAATGAACGGGCAAGTAGAAAGACAACATTTTGGAGGCTTTCTCTGTGCCAGCTAATGATTTATTGTCCATGTTAGGCATAGAAATAAAAAAACAAGTTATTTATATTCTCTGTCTGCTTGCAGCTGTAGGGTCTCAATTTCTTTTAACTTGCCTTTTTTCTTGTTTTGCTTTTGTTAAAGCAGAAAATTATTGGTTCCCATTCGTAGTCGTTGACTTAAAATTCGTTTTGGTCGCTCCCAAAAGGAATTATTGTGCGTTTAGATACTCGTAATCAAAATGAGATGAAATCGGAATGAGATGAATTCGGAATGAGCTGGAACGAGAATGATAATGATAAATTTGAATCAGAATAAGTTATTTACTTAACTATATGAATCGTAATCGGAATGAAGTAGTATTACCATTGATGTGCTTACTTTGTCTAGTAATCGAAATGAATTGTTAATAAGTTACAAAAATACCATTAGTTATAATTACATATTAATTTATTACTTATTATTTATTGATTATCATTAATGTATTAATGCATTAAATAAAAAATATAAATTAATTTTATTATATTAATATTTTATTAAAAAATATTAAATTAATATTATTTTTAATTATTGATTAATTTTATTTATTATTTATAAAATAAGTATTAATTAATTATTACTTTGTTAATTTATTAACTAATTATTAATTTATTAAATTACTAAATACTAATTTATTCTTTTATTAAATTATTATTTTGTTAAAATATTAAAATATTATTTATTATTAAATATTAAATAATTTTATTAATTATTTATTAATTAAGTATTAATTAAGTATTAATTTATTAATTAATTATTAAAGTATTAAATTACAAAATATTATTTTATTAAAATGTTAAATATTATTTAATTATTAATATATTTTATTTAATTTTTTTATAAACTATTATTAATTTAGTATTTAATTATTATGGGTACTCTTGTAATTTCTCATCAATAATGAGAATGAGAATCTCATTCCCATGAGCGGTGGTGGGAATGAGATTTTCATTTTTCATTCCCTATTTTAAGTCGGGCCCACATATCATTCTCATTCTTATTTTAACTTTTAATAAGTAAACACTTCTTTCATTCTTATTTCCTAATTCTCATTCCACAATCCATCAAGTAAATACATCATTAGTATTCAGGATTGAGAAAAATTTGTGCTAAGCTGGATCAACAATAAGGAAATAAATGATATTCGTGTGACATCCATATTAGATAAATCATGATTGTAAGGTGGCCTTATGGACAGGCGGTCGACTGGAGTTCCAAATTTACGCGGCCTTAAATTTAAGAAAATTAATAAATATATTGTATCAAAAAAAAAAATTCTCATTTTTATCAATGATTATATAATTTATAAATTCGTTTAGTACCCCAAAATCTGAATGCGGCCACTGCATAACTGTCTTTAGAAGTTTCTTGATTTTGTGTTGTTTCAATAACTAAACACTTCTTAAATTGAAGGTTCCATTACACACCATATTGTTTGGTACAACTCTGTCCGCTCTTTATTGAATTTTTTTTTTTTTTTTTTTTTTTGGGTTTTCGCTAATATAAAAATATATCATAAATTGAGGATCAGAATGGATTAAACCTCAATTTCATATTTATCAGCTGGAAACATGAAGATTGTTCCCCGAGTGCCAAAGGCAGAAGGTAGCTTGACTGAAAGATGAGAGTATTATGCCAAACAATGTTGTGATGTAGAAACTCAATTAAGAGGATAATTAAATTAAAAGTTGATTTATTGGGTTATAAACTTGTTACATTGCTTGTACATAAAAATTGAAATATAGAATAGAATTATGTCTAAACAGTACCAAGCAATCATTGATTGCATTACATAGAAATATATAATCACAAATGCGGGTTAAGAGCATCATAAGTCCTTGGTGATGGAGCTGGAGCCATTGGTTTCTGATCAAACGTCTCAGTTAAATTCAATTTATAACCATTTTTCACACAAGGAACCCAAGTCAGTGACTTCTGATTGGGACAGTTCCTTGGCTCGGAGAAGAATTTCCCGCACTCTTCCGGCGATCTCTGATTTGGAAGATCCAAAATGCAGTTCATTCTCACATCAAGAACCCTTTTCTGTATCAATTTCCTGCACTCAGGACCAACCTGAGTAAAATAATTATACGACAAAGACAAGTTCGTCAGCTTCGGTAACTCGCACACCATTTCCGGCACCGGCCCATAAAACTGATTTTCAGCCAAGTTCAGGATTTGCATGCTAGCCAAGCATCCGAATGAGTGCGGTATCGGGCCAGTCAAGCGATTGGAACCCACATCAAATAATGTAGCGTTGATCAGAAAGCCAATCTCATATGGCAAGCAACCTGTAAAAAGGTTGTTCAGGAAAAGCACTTCTAGCAGGAATTTTGCTCTGCCAAAGCTGCTTGGAATTGGACCTGTGAACTTGTTATTAGCAAAAGTGAGATACAGGGCCCTTGATGATCCGATATTTTCCGGAAGATTTTGCGAGAATTTGTTGTTATTGATGAAGAGAACATCGAGGTCTAAGTTGAAAATTTCACCAGGAATTGGCCCTGAAAATGAATTGAACCTGAGGTCCAAGAATGTTAAATTCTTACTATTGAGTACCTCCATGGGAAATCCGCCGAATAGCTTGTTGTTGCTCACATCAAGCTCGTATAAGTACTTAAGCTTGGATGTCATTTTCGGGATTGAGCCTGTGAAGTTGTTGGAATTGACATGGAAAATGGCCAAGTCTTCAAGCTTTTCCAGGAAATCAGCGAGACTAAAGTTCGGTCCGCTAAAGCCGTAACCATTGAAGTCTACTCCAGCGACTGCCAGCTTGTTTATGTCAGGACGAGTGTCACAAACAAATCCCGTGTATTTAGGCTTGTTGCAAAGATCAGTACCGACCCATGTTTTTGTAATCCCTTGGGGATCATTCGTGATTCTGCTCTTGAATCTTCTAATAACATTGTATGCAAGTTGGATTCGAGCGTTGACAAAGGGACTAAATGGTTGAGGAGATGGTGGTGATCGAGGAATATGAGGTGGTGATACTGGTGGAGGACTAGTAGTAGGAGGTGGTGATACTGGCGGAGGAAGAGAAGGCTGCGGCGGTACGGGAGTAGGGCATGTGGGTTCAGGAGGGGGAGGAGGAGGACAATATTCAGGAGCAGGAGCAGGATCATACCCACCTCCACCTCCACCTCCACCTATGATGATTTCAATATCTTGCCTTCTTGTATCATTCGCAACATCATCACCAGCAGCAACTTCACAATGCAAGCATGAGTGAAAAATGAGTGTGGATATTAGAAATGAAGCACAGAGGAAATTAACATTTGTGCCCATTTTTGCTTTCTTACCCATACACAGGCCTAGTTCTTGATTGGAAAAGAACTTTATATATAGAAAAAAAGAGTAGGGGTGGTTTTGCCCAGTTCATACGCGGGTCATCACCGTAAATTTAAGAAAGGTTAATATACAATATAATAAGGAATAGTAACATAAAAGAAAATATCTATAATGGATAGTTTAAAAATAAGTTTAGGGTCTCAAAAACTCAAATCCACCCCAGAAATAGAGGAGACTAAAATGGTCTCACAAGCAAACAAAGATATTAATGTGTGTCCCCAAAATGTGTGATTCAGTGGTATAAGGTTTAAGATTTCAAGTCCTAGATTTGAATTTATGAGGTATACTTTTTATAAGAGCTCGTGACAATTAGGATTTTACCTATTTCGTTTAAGTCTAGATCGAATGATTTGACGGTGAGTTTCCAACATAAAAAAAAAAGAAAAAAGAAGATATTGACGTGCACTATAATTACTTGTATTCTTTTGGTAGTTGCCCTATTATTTTCAGCAAGAGAGACACATTTAATGCATTACTGTTTGTCACTGCAATCCCTTGACTGTCTGTATATTTGCTTGTTTCAACTTTTTATTACGTCCTAAAATTAGTGGTTGTCTTTATGAATTCCACTGTAACCTAGAGTAAATTTTTTTTACTAGTTCGTTTTGGAGTATCGGGAAACCACCAGTTAGTCGGGCTGATAAATAAGTCTCTGTTTTTTTTTTTTTTTTTTTTTTTTTTTTCATTCCACAACTGGGTAGTGATTTAGATCCTCCTGTACATGATGTAGGGAAAAAAAAAATAATCATTTAGAAGTAGACAAATTCGTGCCGTATTATAGGAAATTCTCTTAATATATATATATATATATAGGAGAGACATATCCTTAAAAAATGTCTTATGGGAAAGACACAAAAATAAGTGAAGGTATGTATTTCTACGCTTTAAAGGGCCTTTAGAATGAGTATAATTTTTAGGAAGGTTACACCCTAAACCAAATGATGCTTACAAAGATACTCATTCATGTCTATATAAAAGGGTCTTTAGGTTCATTTTAAAATATTCAATTTTGTGGGAAAATATAGATATATTTGAAATGCTATAATAAAGAGAGAGTTTCCACCATTTTCAAGTTCAAGTTCAAGTTCTTGGAGAAATGAGTGCCACTTCTACGAGAAGCAACCAAGTAATCCTGGGAGAACGTTAGCCACAAGAGGCAGGGCTAATAAGTTCTTAAGAACATAGACAACTCGACTTGGTTCTAGTTTTTCAATCTTCTTCAACCATTTTCAGGTTTTTCTAAGTCTCATTGTTCATGTACTTCTATTGATTGTATGTTAGTGAAAATTTAATTGAATGATGCATGCTAAAATTGATTAATAACACATATTGAACAATAATCTTAAGAATTATTAATTTACACGTGTTGTTAACTCTGTTTGTACATGTTTTATATTCATTTTACTGGAAAATGTGTTTTGTGCATGAAAATTACGTAAGGGCGTTCGAACGCCCGACGAACGCATAGGGAAAAATCCTAAATTTCGTAGTTTCATTTATACGCGTCTTCAAACGCACTCGAACGCCAGTCCTCTGGAAAGTTTCTTCAAATGCAACTTGAAAGCAAGTCCTCTGGAAAATTTCGTTCGAACTCATTTTCAAACGCTACACGAACATGAACTCTCTGGAAAATTTCGTTCGAATAGCTGAACGAACGTGGCACTAACGCAAGTCAAATCTAGGAAATTTCAGATTAAGAATAATAACATAGATTTAGACTAATCTATAAATTTCATAAAAACATATATTAACTTGATAATTATCATATGATATACATGTTTTAGCTATGAAATTTGGTAATATAGAATATATGTTTAGAATAATATTTACTTAGTAAAATCATATACTGAATTTCTATAAACTTGGTAATATAGATTTTAGTTAATATTAGATTGTTCAATTATCACATGCATACACCTAGTATATTATATGATAAAATTGAAATTATGTAATATTTTTTGCATACTTGGTTGAGAATTAACATTGTAGTTATACATAAATAATTCCATCCAAACTTGATTGAATTAAAATATTTATATATATACATATATTTAAAATGTGTTGTGGTTGACATTTTAAGTGTAAACACTAAAGATTGAATGCCTAAGATTTCTATTGAGAAAATATTTAAGGAAATTATGTCACCAAGGCGATAAGAGCCTAAGTGGGCAAAGACTTAAGTGGTTACACCGGACCCCCCTAATCCTCTGGGAATTTTCCTTTATTCACCTATCATAAGAAACTTTTAGTCACAAATTCAAGGACTTGTATTATTTGGTACTTCAATCCAAAATAATATCAAGTAGAATTTTTAGTGTAACACATAAACAGAATCATAAAGTTGATCTTTGTGTGATTTGTCTTGTGTCAAACTTTAAATTACACATGACTAGCGAAAATATCACAGTACCGGTCACTCATGGAGAGAAATAAGATAAATTTGGAGGAGCAAACTTCAAACAGTGACAGAGTAAAATGTTGTTTTACAAGACAATATTGTTGTTGGCTAAGTATTTCAAGGACGATCCTTCGGGTATAGTGGAGGGAGAAATAGAAATGGCCAAGCAACTGCGAGTTGATATATGATCACAAGGTGACTTCTTGTGCAAGAAATACCTCTTGGGATGACTTGACAATACCATGTATAATTTGTTAGGGTTGGTGCTCGGAGCGCCAATTTTCTTATGTATTTCCATGTAAATACTTATGTAACATTTTATTATGAATAAAATAAACAGTTTCTATTATATAACATCTCTTTATATATGGTAAAGACGTAATAGACCTTAGAATGATTATTTATGATACTGTTGCAAAAGCGTCGCAACTGACATTGAGTTGTATCATGACGTTGTCATTCTTAGACTGTTCCTGGTCAAGGTTTACACTACTTGGTCAGTAAAGTAAACCCGTTGAGACTGGTACATGTCGTATATTGGAATCTTGGATTCCAATGGTTTCTCAATGAACCATGAGTCTTGAAGACTCGTACAGACGTGTAAGTGTTTATAGCGAATAAATACTGAACGACTCACCGAAGATTCTTAATGGATGGTACACCAACGTCAATAAGAATCTTCTCGGGTTGAGTAGCATAGTGATTCTTTGACTTGATATACCACTGTGGATATATGAGTTATCTTCTGCCTGTTCCTTGGGTGTGGACTGATGCTCAAGATATCCTGTGTGTGTCAAGAAATGATCTATTGGTTCTGTGTACAGAGAATATATATTCAATATGGAATTAGCAATCTGTTAAATCCATGGGCTCGTGGTACACTGTAGAAGTTAGTTATAAGTGTTATTAAGAGATTGCTAATAAATACGTCGACATGATTATATCTATAGAGATTTGACGTTTATATCTATATCTCTGGAATAATCCGGATACCTGTGACGGAGGGATTATACGTATGCAATGACCTCGACATGTATGGTTCAGTGAGTTTATCCTTGTTCGTCATACTTTACGGGTGGGTAGATTATGGACACGAAATTGGATTTTGTGACAGATATGCCTGAACCTAAAGTCTCACTAATGAAATATAATCGTAGAGCACTAGAGCAACTTTTATGAATAATATTGATTATTTATAAATCGTTTAACGGTTAAACGAAAGATACATGCAAATGGACCTTATGGTCATTTTCTAATTAATGTGCATTTATATTTAGTGTATGATTTTATTAAATACACATTAATTAAATGTCAAATTGTGATATTTGACATATATCATTAATATATGTATTTGAGATATTTAAAGTAAATATAATACATATATTTGAGATATTTATATTTAATTAATTAATTAATTATTAAAGTAATTAAAATATAAAATATCTAAATTGATATTTTGGTTAGGAAATGATTAAATATAATTGTTTGACTTTTGTATTTATGATAAAGGTAGTCAAATGGCATTTTTCTTCTTTAAATTGGATTTAAAATTGTAAAATATCTATTTGTTATTTTCCCCTCATTTTCGGCCACATGACCTAGATATATAAAGGTTATATTTTTACATTTGCTTCACACAAGTTCAAGCCTCCAAAATATAAACAAAATAAAGTTGAGAGAAAATAGAAGAAACAAGAAGTAATTTCAAGAAAGCTTGGATTTAAGTAAGTTTTTCCAACTTTCTATTAGAGGGAAACTTGTTCCTTTTATTTTTGGCTACAACATGTGTATGTCTTAAGTTTTTCTACTCTCTTATGTTTGTGTTTTGATGGTTGGAAGCATGAAAGAAAGATGTATGCATGTATGTTTATTAAAGTGAGCTTATAAATGGTTATTAAGCTCTCTTTTGGTTATTTGATAATCATGTTGTCATTCTAGAATTGTTAGGCCACACATTGATGACTTATAATTGTTCTTGTGTTGTTTCAAAGTGGTGAGACTTGTTTGGTGTGGTAGAGACTTGATTAAAGTAATGGATTTGTTTAGTTTGTTCAATTTGAAGAATTTATAAAATTAGGGTTTATACCCTTTCTAAATTTGGGACTTTTCATTTATGTGTTGTGTAATGATGTATATATGATGTATATTAAATTTGGTGATGATTAGATTTCATCTTGACTTGTTTTGAACAAGATTTGACCAAAATACACAAGTTGGAAAGTTTGTGTCTTTCTCGGCAAATTTGGCATTTTATGGATTTGAGTTGCAATTTGTATTTTGATGTATTGGACATGTATAAATCATTTTGGATTTATTTAGAATCACTTAAATTATATTTGACAATTTGAGGACTAAAATGATCAAAATATAAAGTATGAGGGGTCTCTCGGTAATTTGAGAAAAATATGATTTTTGGGTAAACAATTTCATTTTTTAAGTATTGAGTAATTAGAAAAAATAAGTTTATTTTAATTGCCCAAGAAAAATTATTGAAATCGGAAAATTTTGATTTTCCGCATTCCCTGCGTTTACCCAGATTTTCCCTTATAAAACCCAAACAAATGGTATTAGAGAGAGTCTGATTCTGAACACTCGATATGATTATGTCTTTAAATTCAATGTTTAATTTAATCTTTACTTTATGCATGCATGTGTTTATTTAATTTGATTAAATAAAGTAAAAGCATATTTTACGGAAAATCCATATTTGAAAATAAGGTTTTATATTTAAGATGTATTTGATACATATTACTTGGTCCGTCTTGTCAATACCGCTTATGGATAAATAATCTACGACTATATCCGAGAACGTGCCAAACCTGTAAGGATATGGCCAGTAGGAATTTATATGTATCAGATATATTTTGATATTAGGTGAATTTAAGCGAAAGTGAAATCCTGAACGTGCCAAAGCTGTTAGGGTTACACAAGTATCTTGAATTTATCATTGGCAAGTTTGACCTTGGTACGCCTCCTTATGAACGTGCCAAAGCTGCCACAACGAGAAACGATCAGGACCGAAAACCCAGGAGTCACTGGTGAGTGATCGATAATGAGTTGTCTACCTAATAAATATACGTAGACGAGAACGTTCCAAAACTGTGTGCTGAAATATATTCATGGGGTCCACCTTTCACTATTATGTTATGATTTGATTATCGCATGTTTTGTATTCTGTCTGAGGATTACAGTTTTGCATGAAATAGTGGGATGGATATTTTTAGATTAAAAATCCATGATCTATTTAATGATTTTGATATTATATGAAACTGTTATGTCTGCTAACCGTTGATTCGCTGTCTATTTGATAGATTTATGATGGCGACACCTTCAACCAATCCTTTTGCTCGTATACTTGATACGAATAAGCTTCAGGGACTTTGCAGACTGGGATATGGATTTGAGGATTGTCCTCGGATCCGAAAAGCTGGGATACATTTTGAAAGGTCCATTACCACTTGCTATATCAGAAGATGCATCGCCTGAAGAGATTGAGACTTTCTGTAAATGGAAAAATGATGATTTAAGGGTTAAATCATTCATTCTCAATTCTCTTTCTTCTGAACTGAAGAGGCAATCCTTTGAGATACACGATGCATATAACATGATGACACAACTTCATGAATCGTTCATGAAGCAGAAACAGGTCGTGGTTCATAGAGTTGTAATGGAAATTTTCCATTCCAAACTTGATGAGGGACAGGCTGTGAGCACATATGTGCTTCATTGGATCGATTTGATCGAGTAATTGAGGCGTAATTATTTCCCTTTCAATGATACTCTAGGACAGAGTGTCATACTTGGTTCGCCTGGCGTCGTATCGCCAGTTTGTCATGTACTTAAACATGAATGGGATTCACTGCTCTTACCGTGAGTTGCATATGATGCTTCTCACAACAGAGGAAGATTTAAAGAATAGAGTTTCGACTCGCCTTTCGAAACCCACTTCACTTTCCGCTTCTTCCCAATCCAAGTCAAATGGGAAGAAGACAAAGGGAAAGAAAAAGAAAGGTTTCAATATTCCTCCGCAGGCTAAAGTAACGAAGCCCAAGAGAGCTTCTAAAGATAAGTGCCACCACTGCCAGAAAGTCGAGCACTGGAAAAGAAACTGTCCAGACTACCTTGCACAGATAAGGAGGGAAATAGCATTTGTTAGGGATATGCCTTATACCCAACTTGTGGATGGGTTATATGTACATATATTTGTAATATTTTCATTAATTAATAAAATGGAAATCTTTATTATACGTGTCTTACATAAATTATATGAATCATCAAACACTGTAATAAAGCCATTGGAGTAATAAGATGATGGCTTCCACGCCTTATGAGAATCATTAATCTCAAACGTTCCTAGTCATAGTTTTGTGAATAATCTGGGCGTTCACAAAACGGAGAGACTAGCATGATGATATGATCCGCCCTTAAGTGGGGCAGCCGATCTCATAGGCTACTAGCGGAGATCCGTCCGTTTGGTGTATCACATGGATGCATGATTTGCTCGTGTCCATCGAAATGACCTCCGAAAGTTTTCACATGGAGTGTTTATCCCATGTGTCTGTGAGAACTTTCATGTATTGATTGTATGACTAGTCGTTAGACTTGAGGTCTTTACAATCTTATGTGTGGATCAAATGACTTTGACATTCTCCTTCCCCGGTTCAAAAGATCTGGTCATAAGGGTATGATTGGGTCATTTGTTGAAACACATGAAGTTTGTAAAGATACAACAGAGAATCGCCACTCTCTCGGATAATATTTTCTTATAAGAAAAGTATTCCAGTTCGCGAGTTGATATGTGTGATCAGTGCTTGAGACTGTGGCCGCAGCGGAAGAATCATGTGAGATTCTTGGGTTAGCACGATTCATGACACTATCAACATCATACCTTTGACTATATGGGTAGACACTTTCCATACCCTAGGTCAAACAGTGGGGATACAGTGAGGCGAGGGACCGTATCATATGTAAATCGCATACAGAATGGGTATATATCTTTCCTTCTCATTTGAGGGCCTTGGCATATTACTAGATGTCAACTTTGGTCATTGAATCGAACGACCATCTGATCGGAGGTTAATTTATGTTCGATTAAATTATCACGATTCATTTCATGTCCAACTTGAGGGGAACCCAAAAGGTCACACACAACAAAGTCGAAATCAATGGTTAACAGTGCACAATACAAATTTAACAGCATATATGATTGATGTAGGAATTGTTCATAAATGGTTCAATGTGTTTAATTATTGAACAGATCATTTATGAGGTTCCAAAGTGGCTTAGGGATTGGTGAATGACGATAGGAGCACTTTGGGAATTGGAAAAAAAATCTGCATTTTTTTAAATTTTTTTATTCCAATTCGGCCCAAACTCTTATTCGGGTTTTATAATCTCATTAAACCATTATATTAAGATCCAATGGCTAAGATTTAATTAGCATTTATCCCACATCAGATTCTTAATTAATTTTGTTGTCTTTGGAGCACCTATAAAAACCCAAAGAATTCTTTACAAATTTTTACACCAAAACCTTTCATATCTTGGGTTTATATAAGTGAGCAACTCTAAAGTTTAAGAGTAAGCCACTGATTTTGAGGATCCTTAAGTCTAATTGACTAGAAGAATCTCAAGTTAAAAGTTTTGAGGTATTTGCCTAGGCTAGCACCAAGGGCAAAATACCCATGCACTCAAGGCGTAGTCTTGCCGTTGAGTTTTGGCTTTGGTGTGTGCACTTTGGAGGCCACACACTTGGGTGACTCTTTGGAACGTGGAAGAGCTTGCTGAGTTCGAGAAAAGCTTGTAGATTGGAGGGAGGACTGGAGGAGTCTTCGGTTTAAGTAAGTATTTTTCATTCTTTATTTTTAATTAGAGTTCTTATGATAGTTAACATGTTTAAGTTTATGTTCTTTGCATGTTTTATGAGTTTTTTATGCTTAGAATATATAGTAACATGCCTAGGCTTGTAGAATAATAAAAACAAATGGGTCTTAGGCAAAGTGATAACGGCATCATTATTTTTAATTTTCCGCTGCGCACTCGCGGCCGCTTCCCAACAGCATTGACATTATGTACTTTTATTCCTATTATTGATATCTCATTGGCTTGTGAAGCAATTACATCTAATTGGATTTTAGATTCTGCTTGTCCTATTCACATTTGCAATTCGTTGAAGGTGCTGAAGGAAAGTAAATGGCTGAAATCTGGGAAGATACAATTGCGATTCGGGAGTGGCGACTCTCTAGATGCAGTTACAGTGGGCATATGCGAGATTCCCTTACCCAGTGGGAGACTTTTGTTGAATGACTGCTATTTTGTGCCAGAATGTGTGGCGAATATTATGTCACTTTTTGTATTAGATACTGAAGGTTATAATGTAAATATTAAGAATTATTCTTTGTATTTATATGATAGAAATAATATTCAGATCCTCTGTTGTCTAAATGAGCATGGTCATTACATATTGTGTACCTCACAAGATATCTTTAATACTGGAATTAATAAATGTAAACAATCTGAAATAAATAATACTGAATTGGTTAGGAATGGTTTGATACATGATCTCACCATTGAACCTTATCCAACCTGTGAATCTTGTATTCGGGGTAAAATGACCAAAGCCCCATTTTCGGGTGTTAGACATCGTGCCACTGACCTATTGGAACTCGTACATTCTGATGTATGTGGTCCTATGAGTCAGACTACACACAGTGATTTTTATACTTCATCACCTTTACCGATGATTTGTCACGATACGGTTATGTTTATCTGATGAAACATAAATTGGAAACCTTTGAAAAGTTCAAAGAATTCCAAAATGAAGTAGAAAAATAAACCGGTCAATATATTAAATGCCTTCGATCTGATTGAGGCGGTGAATATATGCGTGGAGAGTTCACTGATTATTTAAATGAGAATGAGATTCTCGCTCAATATACTCATCCGGGTACTCCGCAACATAATGGAGTGTCAGATAGGAGAAATCAGATATTATTGGATATGGTTCGATCGATTTTGAGTTATAGAGATATGCCCTATTACTTACAGGGTTATGCTCTTTTAACTGCCGCTCATCTCCTGAATAAGATTCCTTCCAAAGCTGTTCCTACGACTCCGTATGAGATATGGACTGGTAGGAAACTGAATCTTAGTTATGTTAAGATTTGGGGCTGTCCTGCATACGTCAGGATTGCTCAGCAGAATAAGTTTTTGCCTTGAGGGCAGAAGTTTAGGTTTGTTGGATTTCCTTCAAATACGAAAGGATACTTGTTCTATGATACCGAGCATCGAAATATGTTCGTAGCTCGCTTCGTAAAATTTCTAGAGATATAATTTTTGTCTGAAGGTGGTGATCATAGACAAGTTGAACTTGATGAAGTACAACCTGATACCAATGAACCAACGGAGGAACCTGAAGTTCTCTTAGTTGAAGAGACTGACCCTTTTACCTATAGAGAATCGATGTTGGACATCGACTTCTTGAAGTGGCAAGATGCCATGAAATCCGAGTTAGACTTAATGCATGAAAATCAAGTTTGGAACTTGGTTCCGCTTCCTGAAGGAATTGTTGTTATCAGTTGTAAATGAATTTATAAAAGGAAGCGCGGGCCTGACGAAAATGTTGAAACCTTTAAGGCCAGACTGGTAGCTAAAAGTTACTCGCAGCGATGAAACTTTTTTGCCAGTTGCGATGCTACGATGAAACTTTTTTGCCAGTTGCGATGCTAAAGTCTATAAGGATTTTGTTGTCTATAGCCGCTTACCATGATTACGAGATTTGGCAAATGAATGTCAAAACAACTTTTCTAATGGATTTCTTGATAAAGAAATCTATATGGAATAGTCGGAGGGTTTTGTATCCAGTAAGAACTCGGGCATGGTATGCGAGCTTAAGAAGACCATTTATGGACTTAAACAGGCTTCACGAAGTTAGAATCTTTGATTCGACGAGATAATCAAATTGTCTGGTTTTCTCAAGAATTCTGAAGAATCATGTGTGTATAAGAAGGCAAGTGAGAGTATGATGATATTTTTAATTCTCTATGTTAACGAGATAATGAATTTGTCTGGTTTTCTCATGAATTCTGAAGAATCGTGTGTGTATAAGAAGGCAAGTGAGAGTATGATGATATTTTTAATTCTCTATGTTGACGACATTCTGATCATTGGGAATGATATCGGGATGATGCAAGGCTTCAAAGCTTACCTCTGTAAGAATTTCTCCATGAAGGACCTAGGTGAAGCTACTTATGTCTTAGGCATAAAACTCTATAGAGATAGAGAAATGAAGCTTATTGGGTTATCCCAATCAACGTGCATAGATAAGATCTTAGAACGGTATAATTTTGGTAATTGTAAGACATCAAACATACCGTTCAGACATGGCTTACATATTTCAAAGAAGATGTTTCCACAAACAGAAGATGAGAAGATTATAATGTCTAATCAACCTTATGCTTTATGTTTGGGAAGCATCATGTATGCCATGTTATGTACTAGGCTTGATATCAGCTTCGCAATTAGTGTGACCCGCATGTATCAGTCCAATCTAGGTAATGACCATTAAACATATCCTCAAGTATCTTAAAGCTACTAAGGATAAGTTGATTATATATGGTGGAAATAAACTGCAAGTTAATGGGTATACGGATTCTGATTTCCAATCGAATCCCGATGATAGAAAGTCTACATCGGGATTCATGTTTACCCTTAATGGAGGTGCAGTTGTTGGAAGATTTCCAAACATGGGTCAACGACTGATTCCACCACAGAGGCGGAATATATTGCAGCTTCTGAAGCTGCAGAGGAAGTTGTATGGGTTAGGAACTTTATAACAGAATTGGGAGTAGTCCCAAGTATCGAGAATCCGATTCCGTTATACTGTGATAATACTGGAGCCATTGCACAAGCAAATGAACCAATGGCGGATCAGAAGTTGAAGCATGTGGAACGAAAGTACCACATCATTCGAGAGATTGTGTTGCGATGGGACATTATCGTGTGTAAGGTACCGAGTGAAGATAATTTAGCAAACCCGCTTACCAAAGCCATTCCTCTGAAGTTATTTGATAAACATGCAGAGTCGATGGGTATTAGATACAATCGAAATTGGCACTAGAAGAAGTGGAAGAATTTGTTAGGGTCGGTGTTCGGAGCGCCAATTTTCTTATATATTTCCTTGTAAATACTTATGTAACATTTTATTATGATTAAAATAAACAGTTTCTATTATATAACATCTCTTTATATATGGTAAAGATATAAAAGACCTTAGAATGATTAGTTATGATACTGTTGCAAAAAGTCGCAACTAGCATTGAGTTGTATCATGACGTTGTCATTCTTAGATTGTTCCTGGTCAAGGTTTACACTATTTGGTCAGTAAAGTAAACTCGTTGAGACTGGTACATATTGTATATTGGAATCTTGGATTCCAATGGTTTCTCAATGAACCATGAGTCTTGGAGACTCATATAGACGTATAGATATTTATAGTAGATAAACACTGAACGACTCACCGAAGATTCTTAATGGATGATACACCAACGTCAATAAGAATCTTCTCGAGTTGAGTAGCATAGTGATTCTTTGACTTGAGATACCACTGTGAATATATGAGTTATCCTCTACACTTTAATGGCAGTCACGCCACCGATCTATTAAGATAAGACCTATGTTGTTCGTTGGGTATGGACTGATGCTCAAGATATCATGTGTGTGTCAAGAAAGGATCAGTCAGTTCTGTGTACAGAGCATATGTATTCAATATATAATTAGCAATCTGTTAAATACATGGGCCCGTGGTACACTGTAGAACTGAGTTCTAAGTGTTTTTAAGAGATTTCTAATAGAAACGTCGACGTGATTATATCTATAGAGATTTGACGTTTCTATCTATATCTTTGGAATAATCCGGATACCTGTGACGAATGGATTATACGTATGTAATGACCTCGACTTATATGGTTCAGTGAGTTTATCCGTGTTCGTCATAATTTACAGGTAGGTAGATTATGGACACAAAATTGGATTTCGTGATGGATATGCCTGAATCTAGAGAGTCTCACTAATGACATATACTCGTAGAGCACTAGGGCAATTTTTATGAACAATATTGATTATTTATAAATCGTTTAACGGTTAAACGAAAGATACATGCAAAAGGACCTTATGGTCATTTTCTAATTGATATGTATTTGTATTTAATGTACGATTTTATTAAATACACATTAATTAAATGTCAAATTGTGATATTTGACATATATAATTAATATATGTATTTGAGATATTTAAAGTAAATATAATTCATATATTTGAGATATTTATATTTAATTAATTAATTAATTAATTAATGATTAAAGTAATTAAAATATAAAATATCTAAATTGATATTTTGGTTAGGAAATGATTAAATATAATTGTTTGACTTTTGTATTTATGATAAAGGTAGTCAAACGACATTTTGCTTCTTTAAATTGGATTTAAAATTGTAAAATATCTATTTGTTATTTTTCCCTAATTTCCGGCCACATGACCTAGATATATAAATGTTATATTTTTCCATTTGCTTCACACAAGTTCAAGCCTCCAAAATATAAACAAAACAAAGTTGAGAGAAAATAGAAGAAACAATAAGTAATTTCAAGAAAGCTTGGATTTAAGTAAGTTTTTCCAACTTTCTATAAGAGAAAAACTTGTTCCTTTCGTTCTTGGCTACAACTTGTGTAGTTCTTAAGTTTTTCTACTCTCTTATGTTTGTGTTTTGATGGTTGGAAGCACGACAGAAAGATGTATGCATCTATGTTTATTAAAGTGAGCTTATAAATGGTTATTAAGCTCTCTTTTGGTTATTTGATAATCATGTTGCAATTCTAGAATTGTTAGACCACTCATTGATGAACTAGAATTGTTCTTGAGTTGTTTCAAAGTGGTGTGACTTGTTTTGTGTGGTAGATACTTTATTAAAGTAATGGATTTCTTTAATTTGGTGTAATTTGTTCAATTTGAAGAATTTATAAAATTAGGGTTTATACCCTTTCCAAATTTGGGGCTTTTCATATGTGTTGTGTAATGATATATATATATGATGTATATTAAATTTGGTGATGATTGGATTTGATCTTGACTTGTTTTGATCAAGATTGGACCAAAAGGCACAAGTTGGAAAGTTTGTGTCCTTCTCAGCAATTTTGGCATTTTATGGGATTTGAGTTGTAATTTATATTTTGATGTATTGGACATGTATAAATCATTTTGGGATTGATTTTGAATCACATAAAATTATATTTGACAATTTAAGGACTAAAATGATCAAAATGCAAAGTATGAGGGGTATCTCGATAATTTGAGAAAAATATGATTTTTGGGTAAAAAAAATTATTTATAGGTATTGAGTAATTAGAATAAATAAGTTTATTTTAATTGCCTAAGAAAAATTATTGAAATCGAAAAATTTTGATTTTCCGCGTTCCGCTGCGTTTACTCAAATTTGCCCATAAAAACCCCAACATAATGTGTACCATGGCATGACTTCTGCAAAAATTCTCTGGGAATATCTTGAGAAGAATTACAAAATATATGATGCTGGACATAAGAAATTTTTCATGGGTAGGTTCCAGGGCTACAAAATGGTAGATTCAAGTATGTTAATGTCTCAGTTGGATGATTTACAGCTGATCATTCATGAAATATTAGATGAGGGAATGAAACTCTGCGAGACGTTTCAAGTTGCCACAAATATTGAGAGGTTGCATCCATCATGGAAGGACATCAGAAGCTATATGAACTATCTGAAACACAAGAAGAAATAGATGAGTCTTGAAGACCTTGGAGTTTGATTGAGGATCTAATAAGACACCATGAAGTCCGAGAAGGCTAGCTACAGAACTATGGAGTCTAATGCCAACATCGTCGAGGGTGGAAATGATAGTATAAAGAGAAAGAACATTGAAGCTGATTCTTCCCAAACAAACAAGAAGTTCAAGAAGAAGTGCTACGTTTGTGGGAAAAGCGGTCACATGACAAAAGACTGCAGAAACAATAAGTCTCAGGATAATGGCAAGAAAAAGAAAAATGAGGCATATGCCATTAAAGATGAGTTGCTAACTGATTAGATCTCATAGTTGAACCTCTTAGCAGTTGTAACTAAATCCAACTTGGTTGAGAATCCGAGAGAATGATGGGTAGACACGGGGCTAATCGTCATATCTATGTTGACAACAAAATATTTTTCTCTTATAAGAAGGTATGGTGATCATCTGACAATGAGAAACTCATCCACCTCTAGAGTGGTTGGACAAGGCACAATAGTTCTGAAGATGACATCTGGGAAAGAGCTTACATTGAAGAATGTTTTGTATGTTCATGATATTTGGAAAAACTTGGTTTCAGGTTCACTCCTTAGTAATAATGATTTTAAGCTTGTATTTCTTTTTGACAAGTTTGTAACTGACTAAAAATGATGTCTATGTAGGAAAATGATACCTTATTGAGGGTCTTTTAAAGTTTAATGTAATGACTGTCAATAGACAGAGTGCTATAATAAAACTACATCTTCTGCTTATATTATTGAGTCACAAAATATATGTCATGAGAAGCTGTTGCATGTTAATTATGATACAATGCGTAAATTAACTAACATGGATCTTATACCTAAATTTATAATTGATAACCAACATAAATGTGAAGTATATGTTGAAGCAAAAATGAATAGAGCATCACTTCATTCCATAGAACGAAGTTTCGAACTCTTAGAACTTATTCACACCGATGTGTGTGATATGAATGTTGTGCAAACAAAAGGTGGTAAAAAATACTTTGTCACTTTTATCGATGATAACACAAGATTTTCCTATGTGTAATTGCTGTGGAGATGAAGCTATTGAGAGCTTTATTCACTATAAGAACGAAGTTGGAAATCAAAAGAATCAGAAGTGATATGAGAGGTGAATATGTGTCACCATTCGATGAATATTGTTCCAGTCATGGAATTATTCATGAAACTACTGCTCTTTATTCACCTCAATAAAATGGGATTGCAGAATGCAAAAATCAAACATTGAAGGAAATATTGAATGCCATGTTGACAAGCTCTGGTTTATCCCAGAACTTATGGGGGAACCTTGTTTTCGGTCAACTACGTTCTGAACAAATTACCTCATAAAAGATTGGACAAGACACTATATCAATTGTGGAAAGGTAACGAACCTTCCTACTAATATCTGAAAGTGTGGGGATGTCTCGTCAAAGTGATGGTTCCTAAACCTAAGAAGGGGAGAAGATGACCAAAAACTAATGATTGTATATTCATTGGATATGCTCACAACATTAGTGCATATCGATTCTTAGTACATAAGTCTGAAATTCCTGACATCAATCCAAATATGATAATTGAGTCCAGGAATGCGACATTATTTGAAGAGATATTTACTTGTAAGGAAAAACAAAGAACACAGTCTCTCAAAAGAACCATTGATACTGCTACTACCAGTGATCAAGTTAACCAATAATAAGATCAATATGAAAATGTTGAGGAAAATGAACCTAAACATAGTAGAAGAGCAAGAATGTATAAGTCATTTGGACCTAATTTTCTGACATATCTGTTATAAAATGAGCCTCAAAGTTATAAAGAAATAATGTTTTCTTCGTAGGCACATTCATGGAAAAAGGCTATTAATAACGAGAATGATTCTATCAT
>SKCR01023853.1:0-49033 GCA_019454045.1 Zanthoxylum bungeanum | reverse complement strand
AATTCCACCATCTCCCTCCTGAGTGAATTGGCCATTAGATGGGTCTGATCCATAGGTAGAGTAGCTGGAGGCTGGTTGCTTTCTGGCTCGCCTGATATAGGGGGAACAATTGGATTGCTTTGGTTACCTCCACTGCTGGTCTGGCCTTGGAGGTGATGTTGCGGGTCGGATGACAGGTGATCCAACCTTGCCGTAAACTTTCATTCGAAATTCGCATCGTCGAATTTTCTCTTCAAGAACTTTGAGTCGTTCTTGAGTGTGGCTAGTTGTGTCGCCAATTGGTCCGGCATTTGTTCGTTGTTTGAGGCCATTCTTGATTGGTCTGATTGAATGCTTTACTTCTGCGCGATTCGATTGTCGAGCCCCACGGTGGGCGCCAAATTGTGGACGCAGATTTAGATCAAGGCCACAATCGAGATTTTCTTTCTGTAGGGCGCGATTGAATCCTGCAAAATAAATAAAGCGAATAAGGAGTGATCTGTCCACCGGTGTGGTGGGGACCGTGTGCACTCCGACGCTCAAGTTAGCCTATGTAGTGATGAAGTAAGATAAATAAATCAAGGTCTGATATATACCTTAATCTAGGTTTGTGGGCCGTGAGGGCGGTCAATCGTAGAAATGTCTAGATATTCGGTGTCTAATGCTTTTTGATCCCTCTCCCTTTCTTGTCTTTCCTTTCTTCTTTTATAGGCTTCTCCCCGTGAATCTGCCCGTTGGAGTCGACTTTATTGAGGGTTTAATTCAGATATTTCATGATAGATAACTGAAGATCTCATCTTCTTCCCATAACTCTCGATCTTAATGGCTACAATTATGTGTCTGTTTCTTTTATATTAGCTTTGTAACTGGTGTCCGTTGATATGCATAACATCTTTAGGTATGGGCTCGATCGGTTGATGGGCTTTTGGCTTCGTCGTGAGATGTCGTTTTTGCCCTTGGGTCAATTTTGGCCCAAACAGTTCGTAGGCTCACTCACAAACACATTACAACTACCCAGACAATGGGATTTCACAAACTGCAAGTATTTTTTATAAGAAGATTTAAAACACACTCGAGCACTCACAAATATTAAGAAGATTGTGTGAGTTACAAACCCAAGTGTTTTAAGCTCACTACTGAAAATATGAAGGTGTGTGTGTGAGCTTGAGAGTGATTGATTATGATGGTGTGATAACTCTCTTGTTTTTTCCTTAGAGAAAGTGTATGAAGATTGTATATGATGTCTCTAACTTTGGAAAAAGGAGTTGGGGTTCATTTATATAGAAAATGAAAAACATCCCCAACAGACACTAATGAGACCGGTATGTCAGTCTCTGCTAGACCGGTATGCCGGTCTCCAACGGTAATATAGTCGTTGGGAGAAACATGCTGTTAGACCGGTATGAAAACTGGTTTGGTCCTTGTCGGTTCCATTAAGGGAATTAGTCGTTGGGAGAATCTAGCAGTTAGACTGGTATGTAGACCGGTTTGGTTTGTGCTGGATCCAGTAGCCATGCAATCCATAGGTTCACCGGCATGGTGACCGGTATGGGACTCGCCGGTTCCAGTAAGCATGCAATCCCTAGGACGACCGGATTAAAGTCTGGTATGGACACCGGTTTGATTTGTGCCGGTTCCAGTAGCTTTGCATACAGGGAAACTTGACCGATATGGGCACCGGTATGCCGGTCTCTGATCAAAATATATAATAAGGAAGGTTTAAGGCATTTTGTCATGACCCTAGTGCATCTAAATGAATGTGCATGCAATCCTATGAGCTTAGGCACTTGAATATACAATTCACAATACAAATAGAACCCTAAGTTGAGACTTAACATAAATTCTTCAATTTGCCGCAAGTCTTCACATTCTCGTTCTTCACTACCGCATGCTTCGACAACTTTTTGGAATGTCTCGTTTTTGCGCGTCGAAGTCTTTACTCGCGTTGCATCATCAAAATCCAATACGCGACTATGTCGCTAACAATCTCCCCATTTTTGATGATGGAAATCCCTTAAAACTTGTGAGCTTCTGGGAGTCCAAATGTTGATGATTTTGCTCCCCCTCAATGTGTGATTGTCTTCGAATAGCTCTATAAGACTTGGACAAACACATTAGTACAATTATTCCCCCTTAAACCAAAAGTGAGGTTATACAAGTTTTAACCTCATTCTCAAATGATTTTTTATCCCCCTTTGACATTATCAAAAAGTAGAGAAGCGAAAATTTAAATATAAATGAGATACCAATAGATATGTGCATTAAATAATGATACCAAAATTTAAAAATGTGCACATTTGGCATTTCCCCATTTTGCCATAAAATGTAAAATTGATGCATAGAGTATTTTTCAAAAGTTAGATACCAATGAATTTAATTTGAAATACAATATCATTTGAAGCATGATTTCTCCCCAAATTTGATACCAATTAAAAAATAAATCAATACATTCCATGATACCAATTACATATCAAAATCCATACATTTCATGATACCAATTATGTTCTAATACATGTATTTCATTTTTAACCAAGTGTGTTCATATGGCAAAGCATGATTAATGCAAATCAATCAAGTGATCACATACATAGCTTTTAACTTATTAAATTCCATGTGATACTTATTGATACTAAATAGGGGTTTAACTTTGTTATTAAGGCATTTAATGATATCAAATGAACAATTGATACCAATAGAAGTTTGAATACTTGCCTAATCATTTGTATGCTTTTTAAAAAAAAATTAACAATTAGAAATATGCATACAATACAATTTTGAGGAAACAGTACCAATGTTTCCGTGAATACGGATTTTACCTTTATCGTTGCGATTCCTAATTTCCTTAAGCCTTTGAGATCAATTTATAATTCTCTTTAAGATTCATTCCCAAAGCTCCCCCTACAAATTTTTCAATTACACTTTGGTACCCAAACTCTCTTGGGTCCATTGGGGTTAATTTTGATTCCTTGAGGAATCCATGCATTGTTAATCACATTCTTGTTCATGCATTCAAAAATTTTATGTCCTTTTTCATTACATGCACTACATGTGATATTTTCATTGATAGAATTTTTAGCATGAGAATCGGATGCCTTAACAAAATAATTTCTCATAAAGTTTCTCTTAACGTAAGGCCTATATCCTAATCATTCTCTTTTAAATGCACATATTTTGGATCCAATAAGCATATTAAGATTTTTATGTCCCAATGTGAATTTGCTAACAACTTATTGCAAATCTATAACTTTTGTATGTAATAAAATATTTTCATTCAAAATAGATTCGCAATTGCATGATTTAGAGCTAGATGGCATATTAGATATGGCATTTTCAAGTTCTACCTTTTTAATTTTTAAACATGCATTTTTATCATTTAAGTATGCAATCTCTTTTTCATGTTTGGCCTTTAAGCATATTAACTCATTATCTAAAACATGAAATTTATCCATACAAGATGCATGATCATTTTTAATTGTAGCATGCTCATATTTGACCAATTTTAATTTCTTTTTAAGCATATCACACAACTCATTTAAGTCATTAAAAGCATTAAGTAAATCATCATAGTATTGAGAGTTGTGTACCTCTTCTTCTTCACTTTCAAAGGAGAAATCTTCATCCTCGATAGCCATGAATGCTAGATTTGTTTTTTCTTTGGCTTTTTCCTCCTCGGATGAGCTGGAGTCGTTATCGCTCTAAGATGAAGTTGCTTTCATTACCTTTTTCTTAGATTTCCCTTTCATCCTCTTTAATGGTCAATCCATAGCTATATGACCCGATTTGTTGCATTCATAACAAATAATTTTCTTGTTTTTTCACGGTCTTTTTTCTTCTTTCTTATCATCCGATTTTGATTTTTCCTTTTGCTTTACGGATTTGAGGAGCTTCTTGAAGTTCTTGTTTATTTTATCCAACTCATCATCACTATCACTTGAGCTTGAGCTTGAGTCGTCTCTTCTTCTCGCTTTTAAGGATAATGACTTCCTTGTCATTCTCTCATCTTCATCCTTTTTAGCCATCTTGATCTCCAATTCATATTCAAGAAATTTACCTACTAAATTATCCATCTTCAAAGTGTTCATGTCGTTTGCTTCTCTAATGGAGGAGGTGTAGCTTCTAAATTCCTTCGGGAGCGATCTCAAATTTTTTTTTTACTTGATCGGATGGCCCAATGACCTTTCCCAAAGCGGCCAAATGATTGATGATGACTGTGAATCTCGAAATCATATGATCAATTTCTTCCCCGAATTCCATCTTGAAGTTATCCAATTTGCACATAAACTGGTTGATCTTAGATTCTTTCACTTGACTTGTGCCCTCGTTGATCATTTCCAATGACTTCCATAAATCATATGCGTTTCCACATTCCGAAAGCTTGCTTACACTACAAGAAAAAAGGCTTTTACTGATACTAAATTAGTGTCAGTAAAGGGTTTTACTGACACTATATAAATGTGTCAGTGTTGCCGCAGCCAGAAATCACTGACACTAGTTTCTAGTGTCAGTGATTCTTAGTGTCAGTAAACGTTAATACTGTAGTATCAGAAAATTATTGACACTATGGTATCAGTAATCTCTCACACTATTTTAGTGTCAGTAAATTATTGACACTATATCATCAGTATTTAGTAATACTATAGTGTCAGTAAATTTTGTTACTGCAGTATCAGTATATCGCATATATTTGATTTTAGTGTCAGTAATTATTGTTACTATAGTATCAATATCCGTCAATATCTTTTAAAATTTAAAAATCGTATTATTTCACAATTATATTTCTTATTTTTTGAAATTAAATTAATCATAATATTATATATATATATATATATATACCAACTCAATGAAATAAAAAACTAAAAAATTACATTTATATAAAATTCGCAATATAATAGATTAATCGTATTAATCAATTCAACAGTATCACATGATGAATACAAAAACTCCATAGACAATCTTTAAATTAACATATATATATTTCAAAAACTACTCTTAAAGTCCCATCAAAATGTCATGCCCCCACCAAAATTCATGATACTTGTTGAGAAGCCTGCAACAATCCCCCAACAATATGATATCTGGCACAAAATCTGAAATTATAAACCAAATGTTAAGAATTAGATGGACTTCCAAAAAAAATCGATATCTTCATAAATAAAAACATTAAATACATCCAAATAAAAATACAAAATAAAACCTAATCTAATTTTTGTCACATAAAGCACTTATTGACAATAACCATACCAACAACCTAAGAGCATGCATATAAAAAACCAAATGGCATCCATAATAACAAGTTGTATCTTTCATACCGCTACATAATCACCAAAACAAACAAATCAATAACACACACACACACATACACACACACACACATATATATATATATATGTATAGACGGACATAAAACTGAAATAAAAGGATCTCATGAACCAGATGAAGTTTATCAGATGACATGATCAAATACTGTTTCCAAATGCAGGAAGCAAATCAAGATGACAAGATAGTTGTTCATTATGGAATTCCTGGAAACTAAAAGTTCAAAGCTCAAAATGTACTAGAATGTAACATTCCAGGTAATTGCCATAAAAATAGATGAGATAAACATGTTAGATCTCAATATATCAAATACTGCTTCCATAGAATTCATGCTGCACCTCAAAGCACATCAGATGACAGGTGCCATATCCCCCAAAGGTTTCAACAAGTATCAATCAGAACATGGCAAAACTTCATCAGGTAAAAAACTATCTCCAAGTTCATGTCTGACATAGAGAACATCGAGACACTGTTAATAGAATATTTTACATCATGATTGTTTTAACTTTCAAGTCTCAAAGCAATCTTACCCACTAGCAAAACTCACAAATAAAACAAATTAACCCACCAAATTAAACCCATCAGGGCATAAAACTGAAATAAAAGATATGATTCATATTGCTTTCACTGAAGTAAAAAATCTGGGGAAAAAATTCTAAGCTAAAAGTAGAAACAAGAATGTATTAATTTACAGAAAAGAGAAATACCATACTACTTCATTAACTCAACGAACAATAGCTATGTTGTCCTTGTCATTTGTATTCTGCAAGAATAGAAGATTTCCCAATATGTCATGAATTAAAGTGAAAAAATAGGAAGTAATAATCACCTCTGTAAAACATGTCCTTGTAATTACCTCTTCATTATACTGTGTGATTATATGTGCAACATATATTGCCCAATCATCACGGAGTTGCGTTATATCTTCCGGAGTGTACTCATTAATCCCCTTGAACTTTAAAATATTTATAAGTTAGATTCATAAGTTGTTGGTTTTTTTTTCAGTTTATAAGTTTGAATGCCATGTGGCCATGCACAATCCCAGTAACGTACTAGATAGAAACAAAAGGGAAACAATCACCCAAAAACCGGCATGCTAAGTCAAAGATAAGCCGAAGCATAACAATACATAACATTAAACTTCAACACATAAACTATCAAAATAGGCATCACACATAGGAAATCACTAAAGAACTGTACAAGCCCTTCAATTACCTCCATAAGATGCACTAACTTAATATAGAAAATCATAAAATTTGTGTACCTTTCCACTTTGAGGACTGCCCGAGCACTTGGTGGTATTATAACTTTTTGAAGCGTGCTTTAAACAATGATCCTGTGAAACTTCTTTTGTTAGAAATCTACTTTTTACATTTTGATAATATTACCAACAGCTCTATATGTCAGTTCGAAATCTACATAAATTCTAGTAAAACCAGACATGAAACTCTGACCATCAAAATTTGGCCATGATGAGAAGCTCGCAAACCGTTATGCTGGATTTGGAAGAACAGAATACTTTGTAAATCAGTAAGGTTGTAAAATATTAAACATTAAACATTAAACAATCACCTTATCACAGCAAGTGAGCAGCTGAATTAGATTATAAACCCCACCAAAATTCTTGTCCAGAAAGCTCTGCAGATGGGTTATGCAATTAAGTAATATCAAACTCCCTATAACTTGTGAAAGAAAGTGTAGTCCCAGCAGCCTCCATGACTTTTTCGAAAAGTTTAGTCCCACCAAATGAACAATAAAGATAAATGCAAAGCCAATAAAAGATGAGCTCTAGTCAACAAAGTTGAGTAATATAAGGAAGAGAAAGCATACACAAATAAAAATAGAATTCCAAATGACAAATAATGGAGGTGAGACGTAACAGTCAACAGGTTATGCCAGCAGATCTACATTGCCAGTGACTAGCAATCAATGTCAAGAAAACCTACAAAAGCTAATGACCATAATCTGTGGATAAACATTTGTCAATCACTTCTATAGGAAAATTTATACCCCACATAAAACTGGAACAAAATTCCTGAAAAATCACTGAAATTCAAGGAAAATTTATACCCCACGATTTGAAATAATCTCCTTGCATATATCAGTCTTAATTCCCAAAAATTCAAACTTCAGATATAAAAGTTATACGAAATGGATCAACAATCAACATTATAGATAGGATGTACAAATAAGTAATTAACTGAAACAGCTCTATCCTAATTAATTTCCACCACTTACCCAATTCCTTCATCAGATTCTCATTCACTTCTTTCACATGCTTCAAATCTTCTTGCATTTTCTGCACAATCATACAGTTAAGTTTATGTCAAGCATTAATACTAATTGACTATTGGGAAGATTTTAAAAATTATCTTTTAGGGATTTTTTAGGGTTTATGAATGTGAGAGAAAAAAACCTCATATTTAGAACTCCAAAGATCGATCTTTAATGTCTTCTGATACTCATCAAGCAAGTGTTTTTTTCTGAAAGATAAAATCCCAAATTAAACAAAACCACTAAAAACAAAAAAAAAAACTAGGGTTTTATAAAGAAACATACGTTGTCGAAGGGCTGATATATTCATAGACTCTTCCCGTGCTTGAATACATGATAATGGAAACCTTAGCATCACAGAGAACGGTGAGTTCACGAGCTTTCTTGAAAAGCCCATTTCGTCTCTTGGAGAAAGTAACCTGCCGGTTCGTTGAGTTCTCAATCCTCTTGATCTGGATCTTTCCTCTAGCCATGTTCATGAAAGAACTATTCCCTTCGATTTCAGCAAGTGTTGGCTTGTGTGGTTTCTTTGCTCTGTTAAGAAGAAGAAAGAAGATATGGGAAAGAGTGAATTTGATGCATAAAAAAATGGAAGACATGCAAAATGAGAAAGATTCAAAAATGCAAAAGATGAAGCCGCACCTGATGGCTGATGTAGACGATGACTGACTCTGACGCAGATGATGAGTTGATGAACTGAGAACTGAGAGTCAACACGCAACTGTGGTGACTGTGAAGATGATAGATGAAGATGATGTCATGAAGTCTTGAGGATGATGAGATGAACTGATGAAGGCGATGGAGCTGTGGTGACTGTGAGAGCCTGTGAAATCGCAAATTAGTTGTAAGAAGATAAGATTAGGGTTTTTACTTTTAGGATTCTTTACCTTTTACATATATATTTTTATAAACCGCGGTTTAAGGAACAAAAGTCACGATTTGGCCCAGTGGTAAAGCCTTACAATAAAAAAAAAATTTATATCAATGGTTACAATTTCGAGTCCCAGCAGACTTAAGGAAATAATTTTTTTTTTAATTTTTTTACTGATACTAAGGTATCATTAATTACTGACACTAAATTTACTGATACTCTAGTGTCAGTAATATATGCGAAAAACGTCACTTCCGCGAGGTGTTGGTTCGACTCCAGACGACTACGCGTTTTTTTTTTTTTTTTATTTCTTACTGATACTATTGTAATAGTAATTACTGACACTAAAATCGCTGATACCATAGTGTCAGTAATTATTGATATTTAAGTGAAAAACACGGAAATAGGCCCATTTACACGTCGTTTCTGACACTTTTAGCCTAGTGTCACTAACCTTAGTGTCAGTAAAGGCCTTTTTTCTTGTAGTGTACTTGATCCCGATCAGTGGCACATAGAAGTTATTGAGTGCCTTAGCATTTTGTGAGGCTTGTTTCAAGTCCTCATTATCCCATTCTAAACTCGGCTTAGGAATATCAACCACGTTGCTATCCTTCTTCGTTGGCACTTTTACACCCCTTGTAATAACCAAATAAGATTTCGGATCAACGGTGATGAGATAATTCAATATCCTCATGTTCCAATATTTGTAGTCCGTTCCGGTGTAAAACGGAGGTCTAGTTGTTGAAAATCCTTCGGTAAGATTTTATGAGTTGCTTTAAAAGGCATGATCTATTCTCAGACGGTTAAGTCTTGTAGAGAATACCTCGCTCTGATACCAACTAAAATTCCCTACAAGCAATAGCGACAAACAATCTCTATACCCAAAGGGGGTGAATTGGGTTATCGCCTATAAGTGCGAAATTATAAAATCTTTGCTGATTTTAGCTCTTATTACCAAATAAGCACTTAGGTTAAATTTCTCTATTCCAATTAATAACCTATATGCAGGTTTTCTATTCAATAAACATAAATAAACTTGCAATAAGTAAAAGTATAGGGAAAGAGAATACTACACACACCGAGATTTATAGTGGTTCGGCTAAACGGGCCTACGTCCACTCCCCCAAGCCTCGCTTGAAGATTTCCACTAAAATCGAGTTCCATAGTTCACTCGCAACCAAGAGTTTTCAGCAAAGGTGCACTCCAAACCTTTTACAATTTGAGTTTTGTTCGTAGGCTCACTCAAAAACCTTTACAACTACCCAGACAATGGGATTTCACAAACCGTAAGTGTTTTTTGATAAGAAAATTTAAAACACACTCGGGCACTCACAAATATTAAGAAGATTGTGTGAGTTACAAACCCAAGTGTTTTAAGCTCACTACTGAATGATATGAAGGTGTGTGTGTGTGAGCTTGAGAGTGTTTGATTATGAAGGTGTGATAACTTCCTTGTTTTTGCCTTAGAGAAAGTGTATGAAGATTGTATATGATGTCTCTAACTTTGGCAAAAGGAGTTATGATGTCTCTAACTTTGGCAAAAGAAGTTAGGAGACACTACTGAGACCGATATGTCGGTCTCTGCTAGACCGGTATACCGGTCTCCAACGGTAATATAGCCGTTAGGAGAAACCAGTTGTTAGACCGGTATGGTGACCGATTTGGTCCTTGCCTGTTCCATTAAGGGAACTAGCTGCTGGGAGAATCCATCCATTAAACCGGTATGTAGACCGGTTTGGTTTGTGTCGGTTCCAGTAGCCATGCAATCCATAGGTTCACCGGTATAGTGACCAGTATGGGACTCGCCGGTTCCAGTAAGCATGCAATCCCCAGGATAACCGGATTAAAGACCGGTATGGACACCGATTTGGTTTGTGTCGGTTCCAGTAGCTTTGTATACAAGGGAACTTGACCGGTTTGGGCACCGGTATGGCACCGATATGCCGGTCTCTGATCAAAATGCATAATAAGGAAGGTTTAGGGTATTTTGTCATGGCCCTAATGCATCTAAATGAATGTGTATGCAATCCTATGAGTTTAGGCACTGTAATATACAATTCACAATACAAATAGAGCCCTAAGCTAAGACTTAACATTTAAATTCTTCAATTTGCCGCAAGTCTTCACATTCTCGCTTTTCACTACCGCATGCTTTGACAACTTTTTGGAATGTCTTGTTGTTGCACGTCGAAGTATTTACTCGCATTGCATCATCAAAATCCAATATGCGACTATGTCCCTAACAAGAAATAGATAGATTAATTGCCAATCAAAGCTTGTTAGTATAAGACTGATGATTGCATCAAGAGTATGAAAATGTTGCTGGCAGCATTTGTATATCTTCCAGATAGGAATTATTCAGAAATGGTAACTCACCAATCACCATCCTCTGTTCTATAAACTTCATTTCTGATTAGATATATATACACCTTTGGAGCATGTTTGGCTCCATGTATTATTTTTACAAACCAGCGTTTCTCACCAAACATTCCATTAATACATTGAAAGCAGATCTACTTTCCCCCGTATTTAAACGGGTCTGTACTAATTTATTTGTATTTATATTTTAATTAATTTAATTAATAAATTATTAATATCGTTATTGCCAACTTTACTGCCAAACCACCCTTTCCGTGCTTAAGTGGAGCAGGTAAAACTCCCGGCTGTCACATGCTCTTACAAGAAACGCACTCATTGGATTCAAACCCAGGACCTCAAGGTGAGATCCCGAAACCTACACTACCAAGCCACGCTCCTTAGGGACATTACCGTCGTTAACCACTACCGTGTTATAGTGGGTTTTTTATATTTTTTAAGGCATTGTTAAAATATTTGTCTGCAATTCAACATAACAGTATAAAATATAAAGTACACTAAATATGATATTGTATAAAATTTTATAAATCATAATATAATACATCTTAATACAATATAATACAATCCAATACAGTGTAGCACACAAAAACCCCCTTGGATTTTTTTTTAGTTTTCAGTATCAACATCCAGTCTCTTTGTAATAGCACATGAGAACTTATAGAGCTTATAGTAGTATACTTGTTAAGAACGAAATTGAGACCTTGTACATTGTGCCCTTGAAGGAGGGAGCAGTATGACGAGTGGGACAATCTCGATCAAATTGACCAGGAACCATCTTACGATAAATTCTGCAACGGGGTGTGGGACATTTGAGGACAAAGTGCCTGAGCAATTTACAGTAATTACAGGGTTTCAGAGAGGAAGAACTAGAAGGAAGTGTGGCAAGAACGGTCTCTGTATGTTGTATACGGTCAGTAGAGTGATGAGTTTCTTCATAAATAATTTTATCAATGGCAGAGTCAAGAGTGGGTAGCGGTGTTTGATGAAGCAAAGAGGCTCGAGTGGGGTTCAAACTTGGTATCAAGAGCCATGAGAAACTGAATCAGTCTTTGGCGATCTCTGTAGGTGGTGACGTTGACAGCATCAGTAGAATTGTCCCACTGGGGCTCAGAGAGAGCCAATTGATCCCAGAGAAACTGCATATGAGAATAGAAGTTTGTTATAGATTTGCTAGAGTCATGACGCATTTGATGGAGGCAACAAATCAACTGATACTGATGAGATAAATCTGTGGCTGTATATCGGTGAGCAAGGAAGTCCCAGAGTGATTTGGCTGTGTGAAAACGACCAAATTGAAGACTGATGGTAGGGACAGAGGAGTTAAGAAACTATGTAATGATCTTGTGATTCTGACTGTCCCAATCTTCAAGACGATCAGCAAAATCGGTGTCACTCTCAGTTTTATGTTAAACCGGTTCAATAAGAGTACCGGTAATATAACGCCAGAGTTTACGGCCTTTGAAAAAGATGCACATGGCTTGGGCCCAGAGAACATAATTGTGACCATCAAGGAGTATCTGAATTGGTTGAGAGATGTCAGACTTGTCCATGGTGAAAATCGACGAAGTCAAAAAAATATCATGAATGAGACAACTTAGAAAAAACATTAACCGTAATAAAGAGGCCAAAAGTGCAATTGCAAAAAAAAACTTATCCAAGTGTGGTGCATGCGCGGAGGCAGTGGTGGTGGCCGAAGGTAGAGAATTAACAGGACTCAGGGAAAAAACCGTCTGATACCATAATAGAGATTGAGGTAAATATTCTTTGTATTTCAATCTAAATTATAATTACAATGTAACAGCCTTTATATATGGAATAAAAGATAAATAAAATAGGAAATGAAAGACTAAATATGTATACACATAATGGAAATCAGAAACTGCATAAAATAGAAAATCATAATAGAAAAGAATATTATAATTTCCGTTTTAATAATATATCCTTAACATAGCATTGTTACATTTTCCTGATAAGAATTGTTCAGAAATGGTAACTCACCAATCACCATCCTCTGTTCTATAAACTTCATTTCCGATTAGATATATATACACCTTTGGAGCATGTTTGGCTCCATGTATTATTATTACAAACCAGCGTTTCTCACCAAACATTCCATTAATACATGGAAAGCAGATCTACTTTCCCACGTATTTAAACTGGTCTGTACTAATTTATTTGTATTTATATTTTAATTATTTTAATTAATAAATTATTAATATCGTTATTGCCAACCACCATATCCTATCCTTAACAATCAAGAACAATTATTACCGTCGTTTTTTTTTTTGAATGTTGAAAACCTCGCTGCCAAACCACCCCTTCCGGGCTTAAACGGAGCAGGTAAAACTCCCGGTTGTCACAGGCTCTTCCAAGAAACGCACTCTTTGGATTCGAAACCAGGACCTCAAGGTGAGATCCTGAACCCTACACCACCAAGCCACACCCCTTAGGGACATTACCGTCGTTAACCACTACCGTGTTATAGTAGGTTTCTTATATTTTATAAGGCATTGTTAATATATTCGTCTGCGATTCAACATAACAGTATAAAATACAAAGTACACTAAATATGATATTGTATAAAATTTTATACATCATAATATAATACATCTTAATACAATATAATACAATCCAATACAGTGCAGCACACAAACACACCCTTGAATTTTTGTTCAGTTTTCAGTATCAACATCCGGTCTATTTGTAATAGCACATGAGAACTTATAGAGCTTATAGTAGTATACTTGTTAAAAAAGGAATTGAGACCTTGTACATTGTGCTTGCTAGCATCATAAGCTTGGATAATATCATTCCCCAATCTTTAGGGCCGATTATTTTACAAAGCATCAAGAGAATCTTTGTTAGGAACTTGTTCATCGTTGCATGGACTGGCTTACTATCGAATAATAGTGTAAGACCATGCTCCGAGAAGAGTTCCGGTCACCGGTCCAACCAAATACACCCAGATCGCTTTATAGTATGAACTAGCAATTGCTGGTCCTAAAGTCCTTGCTGGGTTCATAGATCCACCTGATATTGGTCTGTCGATCAACACTACGTTACTACTTAGTTACCAGATTCTTTTTGTTTTTATTTCCCTTTTTTCTTCATTCGGTTGTTGCAATTTTTTTTAAAAAAAAATTAATATAGTATAAATTTTAACTAAAGAAAGCTATCAACGTACGTGTTTTAAAATTGCTTACCCAGCCAAGACAGATGTTATGCAAACTGCAGAACCAACTGCAATACCTGCTAGCTCTCCAATCTGCAAAATTATAAATGGTTTTAAGATGTTAGCCTTAGGCCAAGCTAATGTTGTCCCCACTTAATTTTAAAAGGCAAAGTTATAAGATTTATACAGCTTTGGTGTCAGTTGCAACAGCTGAAGTGATGAACATCATAGAAAATGTGACAACAATTTCCATGATTAGGGCTTGGAGATCAGATCCAGAAGGTGATGTTGTGCCAATATGTTTGATTGGGTGCAGTAATGCACGCAATGTCATTGAAGCAGCTATTGCTCCTGTTAACTGAGCTGCTGCATAAATTGGGACCTGCCATAAAATACGGCTTCTCATTTCTTTTGCAATCCTTGTTCAGAAGAATATGTTACATATGTTTGTTTTGTTTTCAAACTCTAGATATATATATATTTTTTTTGGAATCGTTCAAAACTCCACCGCCAAATCACCATTTTCGGGCTTAAGCGGAGCAGGTAAAATCTCCGACTGTCCTAGACTCTTACAAGAAACGCACTCTTTGGATTCGAACCCAGAATCTCAAGGTGAGATCATGAACTCTACACCACCAAGCCACGTCCCTTGGAGACAATTAACCACTCTAGATGCATATATGGAATTTAAATAACGTTTTATTAATATCCCAAGTGCATCACTAGCCTATAGTTTTGATATTATTTCGTTGGTTAAACAAGTGCAGCCTTTAAATGTATCTACCAACTTGTACGACAGTTGTTTGTTTTTATTTATCTTTGTTATATTGATAGGCACATATGTGTATGTGACAACCTGCGACTTCACATGATTAGGCTTATAATGATTTTCATAATTTATTTTAATTTTTTAAGATTCTTGTTATTTAATACAAAGTATGGACTTAACATGACTTTCTTTATATTTATATATCTTCATTCTAACATTATATTTTTTTAAACATTAATTTTTTTTAAAATTACTATTAATCGTGAGTGTGACTGTGAATGTAACTGTGATTGTGACTATATGACCATGTGATTGTGACTGTGACTGTTGCGTGATAGTAATTTTGGAGCTATTTTTAATTATGTGGGATTCCTAATTTGAGAGAAATTCCTTAATGAAAGTTTTAGGTATGAATATCATATATATGCAACATTTTACAAATCACGATTTAGACTATAGACTTATCAGTAACATATAAATGTAAGAGACATTTTGACCATTTTTTTCCAAACATATAGATCATTGTACTTATTTTAAAACTATGAATTATAAATTAATAATATGTAATTTTTTCTTTGAAACACTTTATATTTTATATGAGATATTTATTTTTTAAATTTAAAACTCAAAGAAAAACCACAAAAATAAGTTTCCACCT
The DNA here is from genome assembly GCA_019454045.1 of Zanthoxylum bungeanum. NCBI lineage: Eukaryota > Viridiplantae > Streptophyta > Magnoliopsida > Sapindales > Rutaceae > Zanthoxylum > Zanthoxylum bungeanum. The sequence goes on along the minus strand of SKCR01023853.1, from coordinate 33,618 downwards.
CTACGTAATTTTTCATTTTTTTAATATTCTTTAAATGGAAAATATGTAATTTTATTATTTTCCTATGTTAGATGGACTAAATAAGGAAAATCACTTGTGTTTGAACTGAATTGGAAGTGCCCTAATGATTTTGACTTTTTTTAGGAATATCCCCAATAAAAAATATCTATAATTATTAACTTTTGTCCTGGATCTATTATATCATAAAGTTTTATTCTCCCAACCTTTAAGCTTTTCTCTTATAGCATATAAGCCTTGTTCTTATCTCCTTTCGAGTCTAGTCAATTGTGATATGTTCTGTCTATCTATAAAAGAAATAGAGATTTTCAAATTCTCTTCTCTTTTGTAATGGAATAATATAATATAATATAATATAATATAATATAATATAATGTAGAAAAGATTCGGACCTTTTAAAACATATAAAAAATGGTGATATTATTTTATGAATTTCTAAAACTTGCTTTCTCTAATCCAATCAATCATTAGGGCTCTTGCATCTAGATGATATATCATTCTTCATTTACGTGGTTGTATTTTTATTGTAATTTTTACATTTATGTGAGAAAGATTTGTGTAGGATAGACTTATCAATTACATGGGACGTCCGCTTATTAAAATTTTGATATATATATATATATATATATATATATATATATATAATATATATATATATATATATATATTGTTGATGGTATTTTCAGGTCTTATGTTATTTAAGGAGCACAACAGGGGCAAAAAGAGAAATTCCCTTCTTGATCGAGATCATTAATGCCGACCCGACCACATGAGTGTTATAAAGCCAATAGGTATAGACCGAACATTTGATGATGGTGACCGACCACTTTGGTTCGGATGACCGAGCATTATCAGATCGGTAGCAGCATTCTCAGCTCAAAGGACCATCATGACCGACCTCATGAAAACCGAGCATATGGCGAGACGTGCTCCAGAAGATAATGCATCCTATTTTTACGGACAAGATAATAAGTTGTCCTACTTTCATGGGGTAAACTAGTAAGTCAGTATCCTAGTAGGATAAAGGAAGTGAAAGTAGTTTTTGACTAGGAATCCTTATGGGAAAGGGAAGTTGGTTCGACTGGGAACCTTTGTAAAAGAATGAATCTGATTTCTGCACTATTATAAATAGGAGGGTAGAGTGTGTGTAAGGGGCATCGGAATCAAGATCAAGATCATTACAATCAGACTTGTAAACACAAAACAGAGCAGATAAGCATATTTCGGTAATAAAACACCGTCCGTTCTGTGCCCGTGGATGTAGGTTGGATCTGATCCGCCGAACCACGTTAAATCTCCTTGTTGATTGGTGTATTTATCTGTCTTTTGCTAAATTTGCTTTTGGTTCCTCCTTAACCGAACAAATTCACTATTGAGGGAGGATTGTCTCGGGAGTAATATTCCCATATTGCCCTGAGACCAAAATCAGCAGTCAACAGTTGGCGCCGTCTGTGAGGAATTTGTGACAAAAAGCAATTCACGAAAAAGACAAGGTCAGAAGACGGAAATCATCAGTCATCAGGGAGTCCAGCTACGGACTGGATGAAAAGATGGAAGAAAGCATGAAATCCTTGATAGATCGACTGGAGAGAATGGAATGGATGAACAATGAGAGACCGGAAGCCGGAACCAGCCGAAGAAGAGGTGAAAAAGTAGAAGGTAAAGGATTGCAGATATGAGTGAAGACGATGAACCCATGAGGAAGGGTCTCTGCGGGATAAAATCCATAGTCGTAGAAAAAGATTCACAAACAGAGGACACATGGAAGAAGAAGAGGGAAGACAATCGCCAGATTCTCATATGATAGTTCCTCAGTCTCCGCGACCCAGAGGAAAAAACAGGGAGTATGGCAAGAATGTGCGGGAAACTTCAAAGAATGAGGAGCACCGCACCCAGGCAATAGACGCGAAGAGGGGCACAGAAAGTGACATGACAGCACAAGTAGTGAGATGAAAAAACATGGAGTATGGCGAGAAAGTGCGGGAAACTTCAAAGCATGAGGAGCATCGCACCCAGGGCAATAGACGCGAAGAGGGGCACAGAAAGCGACATGGCAGCACAAGTAATGAGATGAAAAAAACATGGAGTATGGCGAGAATGTGCGGGAAACTTCAAAGCATGAGGAGTACCGCACCCAGGGCAATAGACGCGAAGAGGGGCACAGAAAGCGACATGGCAGCACAAGTAGTGAGATGAAGTGTTGGCTAAAAAAAGAGATGGCCAAGTGGGGGTAACCTCAAGACTAATGCAGGAGATACCCGGGAGAATGAGGAGGAATCTCCCCTCACAGAAGAAATAAGGTCGGCAAAGTTCCCGAGGCGATTCAACGTGCCGACCATGACGCCCTACAAGGGTCACACCGACCCTAAATCCCATATTGAGGGCTTTGTCCCATTAATGGAAGTCCAAGAGTAGTAGGATATGCCATCTGCAAAGTATTCCCCCTGACCTTGGGCGGATCCTCCATCCTATGGTACAGAAGTCTGGCCCCGGGGAGCATCGGAAGCTTCACGCAACTTAAAAGGTCGTTCATTCGGCACTTCAAGGGGGCCTGCGTCCCTAAAAAGACAATTGGAGAGTTGAGACTCATGAAGCAAGGAGAGGAGGAGCCCCTAAAAATTTTCATTGAGAGGTACCACAATATGGTACTCGAAGTCGGAGGATATGAGTCCATTAAGGCCTTGGAAAGTTTAAAAGGAGCCTTAAGGGTCGGAAAACTGTGGACTCACCTAAGGATCCAGGACACACCAGATTATGCTACCGCTCTGGAAGTAGCCCGAAAGTTCATCTCGTTAGAAAACGAAGAAAGGATCTCCCGGAGGGGGACAGCTGTCAGAGAGAGGACGACAAGGGAAGAGGCCCCCCATCGGCCAGACAGGGAGTTCAAAAAACTCCTCCCAAGACGCAAGAAATTCAAACCAATGCCTCGGAATGACCAGGAAAGAAGAGTCCCGACCCGAGTAAACCACGTAGTCCGAGAAGAAGCATATATTCCCCTAAGCAAGCCACCAGGGCAGATCATCATGGAGATACAAGGAAAAGCCCTCTTGATAGAACCCGACCTCGGGAGATTTCCCCAGATAAAATAAATAAGAAATCTTATTGCATACATCATAATCTGAGGGGACATACAGCGGACGAGTGCAAGGATTTGCGGGAACAGATGGAAGACCTAGCACAGAATGGGTACTTAAATAAATATATTAACCATGAAACGATGGCAGCCAGACAGAGGGCACAAAGCCGACATGTGAACATCATCGCCGGGGGGAAGACACTGGCCGGAGACTCTAACCGGTCAAGAAAAAACTATAGCCGAGCTCGGGGGACGGAGGTGCTGGAAACAGAACGATCCTCGGTACTACGAGGAGGTCGGTCGGTACCCATAATGTTCACCGACGAGGATGCTCGAGGGGTGAGTTTCCCCCATGACATGCATTAATAATCAAGGCAACAATCGGCGGCTCAGAGGTGGACATAATCTTGGTAGATTCCGGAAGTGCAGTAGACATAATCTCCAAAGAAGCTTTAGAGGGCCTGGGAGTGGAGTATGCAACTCTGAACAACGACGGTACCCCATGTACGGCTTCGAGGGCTCAACGGTCGTCCCACTGGGAAGGATACAGCTGGCCATGACGATCGGGACTCACCCCAAAACCCGGACGATCATGATAAATTTCACAGTAGTAGACTGCATGAGCAGTTACCATGTCATTGTCGGACGGCCTTTCATGATGAAGACAAAGGCCGAAATGTCCTGCTATTACCTAAAGCTGAAATTCCCCACCCGGGAAGGAATCGGAATTGTATGCGGGAGTCAGAAAGTAGCCCGCAGCTGTTTTGCCACTCTCTCACGAGAAACCATATGCATTGAAGTAGGTACTAGGAAAAGGCAGGAAAATTAAGAAGGAGAAGAAGCAAGTGGGGACCCAGGTCCTCGGCCAAACAAAACTGCCTGGCTAGGAGTGATCGAAGAATTGGAAGGGATAGAACTCTTCGGACCTGGGAAGAGCGTAAAGATAGGGGGACACTTAGACATAACCCTGAAGCAGGGTCTGCTGAGGTGTCTAAAGGAGTACCCGGACGTCTTCGCGTGGGGGCACGACGACATGCCCGGAATTGATCCGAAATTCATCAATCACCGCTGACAGTAAACCCGTCACACAAACCGGTCAAGTAGAAAAGAAGAACCTTCAATCAGGAACGGTGCAGGGCAGAGTACAACGAGGTGGACAAATTATTGAAAGCTGGTTTCACCAGAGAAGTAAAATACCCGGAGTGGGTATCAAAGTGGTACTGGTGAAAAAGTCAAACGGAAAGTGGAGAATGTGTGTGGATTTCACCGACCTAAACAAGGCATGCCCGAAAGACAGCTTCCCACTGCCAAACATAGATCAACTAGTAGATACAACAGCCTGCCAGGGACTGCTAAGCTTTATGGATGCATTCTCAGGATACAACCAGGTCAAGATGCACCCTTCGGACGATGAAAAAACAAATTTTGTCACCGACCTAGGGCTCTACTGTTACAAAGTAATGCCATTCGGACTGAAGAATGCAGGGGCAACCTTTCAAAGGCTGGTCAACAAAATTTTCAAACCACTCATTGGCACATCAATGTTGGTATATATTGACGACATGATAACAATGTCCAGAGAGCCAGAATGCCATGTAACTGACCTGAAGGAAACCTTTGAGTTATTGAGGAAACACAATTTAAAGCTCAACCCGAAGAAATGTGCTTTCGGAGTAGCCTCAGGGAAGTTTTTGGGTTACATGGTAAGCTCCCGAGGCATAGAAGCCAATCCACAGAAGATCCAAGCCGTAATGGACTTGAAATCTCCCAGGACGGTAAAAGAAGTGCAGAGTCTAACCGGCAGATTGGCCGCGCTCAACCGATTCATCTCCCAGAAACCGACAAGTGCCATCCTTTCTTCAAAGTCATCAAGAAGGCCAAAAAGGAAATCGACTGGACGCCGAAATGCGATAAGCTTTCCTACAGTTAAAACAATACCTAACACAGCCCCCGCTTCTAGCGAAAGCCACTCCTGGAGAGAAACCTTATACTTGTACTTAGCTGTTATCAGAGCAGCAGTAAGCTCGGTGCTGATACGAGAGGTCGATAAGGTCCAAAGGCCAGTATATTATGTCAGCAAAGCCCTGTTAGATGCTGAGACCCGATATCCGGTACATGCACTGGTCGCCCTTTCATTGATTACTGCAGCTCGGAAACTACGACCCTACTTCCAAACTCATCCTATTGGGGTTTACACCGATTATCCTCTAAGACATATTCTATAAAAACCAGAAGTTTCGGGCAGGCTAATGAAGTGGTCGGTGGAGTTAAGTGAACACGACATTTCTTACCTCCCAATGATGGAAGTAAAGGAGCAGGCTTTGGCAGATTTTGTCGCAGAATTCACAGAACCCCAGGTCTTGACTGTGGGGGAAGGCAAATGGGAGATGTCAGTAGACGGATCTGCCAGCTCACAAGGCAAATGAGCTGGAATCATATTGAAAAGCGACAAAGGTGAAGAGGTATTGTTCGCTCTGAGGTTCGCCTTCGAGGCCACAAACAATGAAGCAGAGTATGAGGCAATCTGGCCGGTCTTAGGCTATGCGTGGTGGTAGGAGTCCGCGACGTAGTAATAATAAATGACTCTCAGCTAGCTGTTCAGCAACTGAAAGGCGAATTCCAAGCCAGAGAGCCGAGTATGATAGCCTACTTGGCTGAAGTAAAAAGGTTGGTGGGAAGAATGAGGGACGTACACTTTGAGCAAATCAGTCGAGAAGACAATTGCGAGGCAGACTCATTGGCACGGCTCGCATCTTCGATAAAATCAGAGAACCCCAGAATGGTCCCTCTAATCTGCCTCCGAGAAAAGAGCGTGGGAGAACTCGAAGTAAAATTATTGGATAAGGAAGACAAAGCCTCGTGGATTAGCCAATTAAGAAATACTTGGAAACATGGGAGACACCCGAGGACAAAAAGGAAGCCAGGAAACTAAAATTCAAAAGCACCAAGTTCTCCCTGATCGAAGGAGCGCTCTACCGGAGGGCCATACAGTACCCCTCCTAAGATGTTTAGCGGAAGAAGAGGCCGATTATGTACTCAGGGAAATTCACGCGGGCATCTGTGGGAGTCACGCCGGAGGATAATCAATGGCCTTTAAAGCTTTAAGGCAAGGGTTCTATTGGCCAACTATGCATCAGGACGGCATGAGAGTAGCCCGGAAATGCGAAGGATGCCAGAAGAATGCCAATATCCACCACCAGCCAGCAGAGCAGTTAACCACCCTGTCCAGTCCCTGGCCATTCGCTCAGTGGGGGCTAGATATCATCGGACCAATGCCAAAGGGACGTGGACAGGCGAAGTACGCCATTGTGGCCATAGAATATTTCACCAAATGGGTGGAGGCCGAACCCCTATCCACCATACACAGAGAAGAAGGCCACAAGTTTTTGAAGAAGAATATTATCTGCAGGTTCAGAATCCCACGGGCTGTCGTCACCGACAACAAAACAGTTCGATAGCAAGGGATTCAGGAAACTCTGCGAAGACCTCCAGATCGCCTTAAGGTTCGCCTCACCAGCCACCCCAAGTCAAACGGACAGGTTGAGGCGGCAAACAAAACCATCAAGGCAAATCTTAAAGCTCGGCTCGGATCCTGCAAGAGCTTATGGGTCGAGGAATTGCCGGAGTAGTACTGTGGGCACACTGGGACGACCTATAAAGATTCTACAGGGGAGACCCCTTTTCCTTATCATACGGGTGTGAAGCAGTTATTCCAGCAGAGATCGGAATAACTACCCACAGGGTCCGTCATTTTGAGAGCGGAAAGAATGAAGAGCTTATCAGAAGCCACCTCGACCTGATCGAGGAAAAAGAGAGAAGTCAGCAATGAGGACAACAGTTTATCAACAAAGGATGACCGCTTCTCAACAAAAAAAATTTCGAACTCGCACCTTTCTCCCAGGCGACCTGGTATTAAGAAGAGTCACTCTGAACACTCGAAGGCCGGAAGAAGGCTCGTTAGGAGCCATGTGGGAATGGCCCTATAAAATTACAGAGGTGGCTAGGCCAGGGGTCTACATCTTAGAACATCTGGACGGCATGCGATTAAAGAAACCCTGGAACACCGAGATGTTAAGAAAATACTTTCAGTAGACTCTTTTTTTGCAGCAACCCGACAAGGGGTAAGGAGCTCAATGTAAAGCCTTTCTCGAAATGTCCCGCAGAGAGCTGTAAGAAGGGCAGTATGTCTCCGAATATGAATAAAAATTTCTCTTTTCAAAAATTCCACCCACTCTTCTAATTAAAATTGAAAGCCATATTCAAAATTTCGGGACACATACGATACGAAGGGATGATCAGAGGTCGAGGCATCAAACCCATGACATACCAATCACAAAGTGCTACCAAAAAATCCCGGGCATAGACAATCCGACCTAACTCGCTCCACTTTCAAAGATCAAGACCACATCAAGGGGGAAGAGGTATAAAAGAGCACGAGAACTCTTCGCGATAGCGGAGAGCACAACTACCCCCACAACTTATATGTACCGGGGACATTCCGGGATGGTAATCACGGGGGGAGGAGTGCCCCCGTAGGATAACCTGGTGACCAGTTTGGGATATAAATGCAAGGAATGCGTTACCATATGTTTTGCCTACCCGATGGATCCAAGAGAAGCATAGCACGGGGAAGGATGATACCCCCGTGGCGATCGCTTACTCCAGTGTTACCGAACATAAGGAGGAAAATGCCCTTAATGTTTCAAACACTCTCTGATCCTCACCTACCTGATTAATGGATCTGTGAGAAGCATAGTACGGGGAGGGATGATACCCCCGTGGTGATCGCTTACTCCAGTGTTACCGAACATAAGGAGGAGAATGCCCTTAATGTCTCGAACACTCTTTGATCCCCATTACCTTGATTATTCGGATCCGTGGGAAGTAGAACGGGGAGGGACGATACCCCCGTGGCGATTACTTGCTCCAGTGTTACCGAACATAAGGAGGAATATGCCATTAATGTCTCGGACACTCTTTGATCCATATTTCTTTGATCATTTGGATCCAAGAGAAGTGTAGCACGGGAAGTGATTGTGCCCTCGTAGCGTATACTTGCTCCAGCATTGTAAGGAGGAGCCCTCGAACAGTATACAGGCTCCATGGAGACCTGAAGTATGGAGGATGTGCCCTTACCATTTTAAACGCTCTTTGATCCAAATCTTGGTTCGTCGGGACTCTGAATTGAAAGATTCAGGATTGTGTTTTGGAAACCTCGGGTAGGACGCTGTCTTAAGGAATCCGTGCCGTTGTTTACACTTTAACATTTTGTTTTGGGATAGTGCTAAAGTCGCCCCCGCCTTTTAATTTTATTTCCAGAGTTTTGTTTTTATTTTTTCGCCGGTCTGGCAAGGGGACGCCCGTGCCAGATTCGGTAAGGCTTCAAAAGGTTGATTCACTTCCCTTCTGAATAAGTCCCAAGGATTAATTGGCTCGGGGCTGGATTCGTTCCGTCGAGGCCACTTGATTTATCGGCTCGGGGATGGATTCGTTCCGCCGAGGCCACTTGGTTAATCGGCTCAGGGCTGGATTCATTCCGCCGAGGCCACTTGCTTAATCGGCTCGGGGCTGGATTCGTTCCGCCGAGGCCACTTGGTTAATCGGCTCGGGGCTGGATTCGTTCCGCCGAGACCACTTGGTTAATCGGCTCGGGGCTGGATTCGTTCCGCCGAGGCCACTTGGTTATTCAGCTCGGGACTGGATTTCGTTCCGCCGAGGCCATTTTGATTCTCTCAGCTCGAGGTCGGGTTATGTCCCACCGAGTCCATCATTTTGGTCTGGGGACGCAACATTCCCCCAGAGCCAAGTATTTCTCTCAGCTCGGGGTCGGGTTATGTCCCACCGAGTCCATCCTTTTGGTCTGGGGACACAACATTCCCCCATAGCCGAGTATTTCTCTCAGCTCGGGGTCGGGTTACGTCCCACCGAATCCATCATTTTGGTATGGGGACGTAACATCCCCCCAGAGCTAAGTGTTTCTCCTAGCTCGGAGTCGGTCCTCAAGTGGATGTTTTTGGGAGAGCAACCGGAGCAAGTCATGAAGAATCAAAAAAGAAAAGTGGAATGGAAGCATACAAGATATTCACATAAATAGGGTCGTGAAAAAGAGTTATTACAAGAAAAAACAAAGTATGTTCGGGATTACACGGGGCCCCATTCGGGTTATCCCCTTCAGTTCAGCCCGCGCAGGGGCAATTATTTCTTCCTCAACAGGTACGAGTGGCAACTGGCAGGGCTCGGCCTCGGGAGAGGAGGCAATGGATCCACAGGGACGGCTTGGGAGGCCCCGAAAATTACGGATTCAGGAGCAGAGGCATGAACCTCAGACCAAATCTCTTCAAGAACAGGGGCCTCAGGTCGGTCCACCTTAGGAGCTGGGGTAATCGAGATAGGATTGGGATCCATCACCTCTTCGCGAGAAAGGGGTAACCACCTTTGAAACTCCTCCTGTGAAATTCCCCTTACAGAAGCGGATGGCCGCGTGGATAGGCCCCATATCCAGGTTGGGCAGTACCATCGGGATGATCTCGGTGCAGTCCCCGACCCCCACAAGGCGGATTATGTCTCTCTCAGCCTCTAGCTCCAGCTCAGCTTCCCTCTTATTAAGCTCGTCCCGGGCCCGTACCAGCTCTTCATCTTTGGCCTTCAGCTTGGACTCAACGCTGCGCACTTCCACCTGAAGGATCCTATTGTCGGCCTGGGCAGCCTCCAAGTCCTTCTTGGCAGCATCAGCATTCTTCCTCTCTAGAGAGGCGGCGGCCCTGAGAGCTTTATTTGTGGTATTAGCCTCAACAATCTTTATGTTCTCATCTTTACAGGCCAGCTTGGCCTCCATTTCACTAAGCCGGTTCTGGAGCCTCTGGGCTTGGCCGCCCTCGGACAAAAGGCTGAGAAGAAGATCCTTATTCTTGGCCGCAAGATAGGTCGCCTCCCAAAAAGAAACAGAAAATCAGAAATCAAACTAAGTTATGAACTCACGGCGGGAATAAGGGAAGAATAACTACATTTTCCATCTGAGAACACAACAGGGTAACCACATCCTCGGGAGAGAGATCTTCGTATCTCAGAATTTTGGCCAGAGGGACCGCCTCGGCCAGTTCATTGATTGCCGGCACCAGATGAGAAGTGGCCTCCCGAATGTCCTGACCGAGGTCGTTACGCCAAGAATCACGGCGCCTTTCAGTTTTTTGGAGGAACCCTCCGACACTCTCTTCTCTTTCCGAACGAGATGCCTCTTACTCATGACCCGTTCTTCCTCCGCCTCTCGGACCAGCTCGGCTTCCTCCGCCTGGAATGGACGCTTCTTTTTTTTGGTAGGTTTTGATGGGCTAGCAGGACGGGAGGAGACTGTTGGCGATACCGTGGAAGGTGAAGATAAGCTTTGGATAGCCAACGAGGCCGCCTCCTCAGTCACTCTTCTCGCCTCAGCAGTCGCTGGCCGTCTCCGAGAGGACCCGGTCCCAACCTGGCCAGTTTTCTTTGTCGCGCCAGCCAGTTGATCAAGGTATTTTGGCCTTCTTGACATGCCTACACACAAAAAAAGAAATGAGAGAAGAGAGAGAAGGAAGCGAGAGCAAGAAGAGTGGTCAGTCCAGAATCTGAGCAAGAAAATCCAAATCATCATCATACTAAGCAAACGAGGAGACTGGTTAGAAGGTTAGTAAAGCCCACCTATCCGCCCCGGGACCTTCGGAGGAACAGTCTGAATCAGGCCCGACTCGAGAAAGGCCGCATCATTAACAAATTTCTTCCAATGATCGGCATAGCACCGAGCCCAGTATACCCGCTCCCGGACCTGATGAGAAACCTTGGGAACGTCCCCCCAACAGGCTGGGAAGAATTAAAGAAGTTAAAATCCTATCATTAAATCAAAAGTATGAACGATAGGGGTTAAAATCCTAACCTCCCGCTCTAAAGATATCCGGGACAGAGACCTCATATTCATACGATCTCAGAACTCATCCCCAATCTCTTATGGCCCAAAACCATAAGTCTTTGAAGTTCTTGTTGGAGTCGGGGAGCTTGCCGACAATGTTTGGCGAATCAGCATAAGTAGAAAGGTAATACCAACCATGGTGCGTTTTTGGGTTGGCCTTCAATCGATACAGCTTATTCACTTCTTCAAGAGAAGGTTCACCGAGTCCCGCCCGACTCCAAATCACATGAAGCCCGGCCAATATCCTCCAGCTGTTCAGTCTCAGTTGACAGGGGCGATCTCCATCTCGGCCAGCATCCAGGCAAAATAACGTTGAAGTGGTAGCCGAAGACCACACTCAAAGAAAGCCAGAAAAAAAGGGCCATCGAACCCTCATCAGGTTGGCTAGCACGATCCATTGGCCCGGGGACTTCAAGGGCGATATCTATCGAAATGTCATATCGTTACCGGAGTAGTGTGAGATCGTCTTCAGTTTTCTTGGAAGGACGGTCCATGTCCAGAGCCGATGAGTTAAGATCACCGGGCTCTGGGTCATTCCGAGGGATCCTCTGATGAAAAATATCTTGTTCAATTTCAGAAAGGGTGGGGGTAGTGTCGAGGTCCTCTATGCTTGGTGCCCCTGAGCTCGAGGAGAGCTCTTCAACAGGGGGAGTCGGAGGTTTAACAGGGTTTGCAGAGGAAGACCTGGTGTTAGACATCCCTGACATCCGAGAAATAAAAGAAAGATGAGGGAAGTCAGTCTATGGCCAATTTCTGAAGCTAAGCTTGTGAGTTCTAAATGCCCTAATAACATCGATCAAGCCATAAATCTCTTCCTAGCAGCACAAAACCAAAATATAAAAAAAGGGGGAAAAGAAAGGAACAAAAGGGAGCAGGATTCGCACCACATGGAAAGCAAAAGCAAAAAGGTCGTTCAAAAGACTTACTTGTTTCTTTTAGAAGGGTTGCAGATTGCTCGGAGCGGTCTGGTCGTTCTGAGGATTCACTGGTCATAGCTAAAAGAGAAGAGTTTTCGTGGATTGGGGAGATCGAAGAGTTCGTGAAAGAAGGCAACAATGTTTACTCTGTTTTATTATAGTCTAATCGGTGCACTTGTGGCCGTTGGATTGAACGAAAGCGTCAGATTTACACCACGTGTCGCTTTTAGAATGATCTTTCAGAATTTGATGGACGGCTGAGATTAGACGTCTTTTTAACTGACCATAACGGTCGGATTGTTTTACTTTTGGCGGGAGCACGACGGATGGTTGACAAGTGGCAGGCTCCGGTCAAACCCTAGAAGTGATCCGATGGGCATTTCAGAGGATGTGACGGTTGCGCATCTCGAGGGGCAAAATTACAAAAGGACAATAAGGGGATTTCACCTCGGTAGGAAGAAAGTCAGACCGAACACCTGAGTCAGACCGATCAGGATGTAAGTGTGGGCCGACGAAATTTCTCCTTCAGAAGATCGGCTATCAGTTCATCAACCGTACCACTCTTATATAGTTCCCGACACCAACTTGTAGGACTCGTTGGAACCGAGAACTAGGGGACAGATGTTGATGGTGTTTTCAGGTCCTATGTTATTTAAGGAGCACAGCAGGGGCAAAAAGGGAAATTCCCTTCTTGATCGAGATCATTAATGCCGACCCGACCACATGAGTGTTATAAAGCCAACAGGTATAGACCGAGCATTTGATGATTGGTGACCGACCACTTTGGTTCGGATGACCGAGCATTATCAGATCGGTAGCAGCATTCTCAGCTCAAAGGACCATCATGACCGACCTCATGAAGACCGAGCATATGGCGAGACGTGCTCCAGAAGATAAGGCATCCTATTTTTACGGACAAGATAATAAGTTGTCCTACTTTCATGGGGTAAACTAGTAAGTCAGTATCCTAGTAGGATAAAGGAAGTGAAAGTAGTTTTTGACTAGGAATCCTTATGGGAAAGGGAAGTTGGTTCGACTGGGAACCCTTGTAAAAGAAGGAATCTGATTTCTGCACTATTATAAATAGGAGGGTAGAGTATGTGTAAGGGGCATCAGAATCAAGATCAAGATCATTACGATCAGACTTGTAAACACAAAACAGAGCAGATAAGCATATTTCGGTAATAAAACACCGTCCGTTCTGTGCCCGTGGATGTAGGTTGGATCTGATCCGCCGAGCCACGTTAAATCTCCTTGTTGATTGGTGTATTTATCTGTCTTTTGCTAAATTTGCTTTTGGTTCCCCCTTAACCGAACAAATTCACTATTGAGGGAGGATTGTCTCGGGAGTAATATTCCCATATTGCCCTGAGACCATAATCAGCCGTTAACATATATTAAATTTGAAAAGAAAAAATTATTAATTAACACATATCATATATTCATTAATTTGGTATATTGAATCTGCATGATTTAAGTTTCTCTAAAGATTGGATTCTCCGTTATACAAATAGCTTTAGACTTTTTGGTTTCTCTATTTGTTTCCTGAGAACACTCGTCAACCCTATTATTTTCTTTAATTTCGTGGCAAAATGGATCAAGGGGTTTCATCAAAACTCTCAAATGTTCAGACCAATATGACACCTCATGTTTCCTGGTCCAATTTCATGGCATGCGCTTGTCAACAGATGTGGGTAAGATTTATTCATTGCCCCTCCACAAAATATATATAACATGGATTTTATTTATTTGCTTTATATATTAGGGGTCTGTCTATACATCAAGAGTTGATCGTTTGGTATTATGGAGCAGTGAAATAAAAATTGATATTGTATATGTTCGGTAAATATAATTTTTCCAAGTAATATATATATATATAACTAGCTAGTAAAGAAGATTAAACAATTACGAGAGAAAATCACCTTGACTTAAAAGCCACAACTACAGGAATTTACCAAATGCACCCCCTAAGTATGGTTACCTTTTCCTTAATCATCATCGGCATAGTCATTTGCTAAGAAATAATAATATATGTTGTTACCTGTTTCCAGGGAAAATGTCTAAAAGCAGCAAAAGCTAGAGTGACAGCAGGATTCATATGGGCACCAGAGATGTGACCAACAGCATAGATCATTACAGTCACTATGAGTCCCCCAGTAACTGAGGCTCCAAGCTTTGAGACTCTATTTTCATCATATGCACTCAAAGCAGCTGCGCCACAGGTCATAAAAACTAGCAAATATGTTGCTATTATCTCCGCAATAACCTGCATATACACGTTAACAAATTTGCATGGAAGTTTCTTAAAGAGAGAAACTAAAGCCAGAAAGCAGAAATTAGTTTAATTAGTCACCTTTCTGAAGAAACCAGGAGGATAGTGTTCATTCCAAACAAGGCATAATCTTCGCTTATGGGATTGAGGGTTTTGTGCTGATAAAATCTCATCATTTGTGTTTAGATTTGGATCCATTGATGCCATTTTTGCGCACAGAAACAAAAAACCTTAGAAAATGGAAAAATTGAGAGAATGTCAATGGAAAGAGAGCAAGCAAAGCTAATGAATGATCTTAATGCATTGTTAGACGTCGAGCCGGCCATTTATTATATTTTGGTCTCTTGCATTATTTATTCTCTTACTCACGTAGTATATGTGCATGATTCGGAAAAGAAAAAAAAAATATTTACCAATTTTTTTTTGTTGGATTCAGTCATATTTTTAGCTTAGTTTTTTAATAACATTTTATCATATGTGTATGTATACTAATGGACGATTAAAATTCAATTACTTATAATACTTATATAATAACTACCAATCATATTTTACAACAACAACAACAACAATAACAACAACAACAACTCAATTTAACTCAGCATCGTCCTAGCGATATTGCTCACACAATTTGTGTAAACCCACCTCACAACAAAATAAAAATAATATTTACACAAAATTCAAATAGAGTAACTATTTAGATAACTAGTCAAGTGTTTCCCCCTTTTTTGACTTAGTTTCTTGACTATCTTTCACTGCTTAAGTTGCTTAACACATTTGAGATTTTGACTATTTTACCAGACATAAATGGCTAAATTGTCCAAAAACATTTGTGCTAATTGTAGATTCACTGAAGATTTTGATGTTGTAACACGTTTTAAATCGAAGCAAAAAGACTCGAAGTAAAGTGAAAAATTCATTGTGGAAGATTTAAAATCTAAGGACTTAATTGTAAGTAAGTTCATGTTTTAATCCAAGTATATCTAACCTCTTAGAATTCATGCATAACAACTTTAAGCATTTAGGGTCAAGATCATAAGTTTTAAAACTGTTTACCTTTTTATTAAACTGAGATTGGCATACCAGATATATTTTTGGCATATCGATGACTTAATCCATTAGACGTAGCTACCAGTACTGGCATACCGGTAATTGATCTTCTGACATAGCTACTGGCACCGACTTACTAGTCATTCCAAGAATTATATAGCTATTAGTACCAGGATGAATCCATACCCGCCACATAACACAAACTTTGGAACCAGAATACCAGTCTCATACCGATGAACACTAATCCTAACATACATTCTGGAATCGGCACGATGCCATACTATTATCAATACGGGGAAATCAGTCAGTCTTACGCATTAAATGTTTAACAGTCAATATTTTAATAGCCGTTTGAATTATAACCAGCATACCAGCATCTTAGATCGGCATATCGGCCTCGGCATAGAGTTACGAGTCTGTTCATAATTTTACCTATCAATTGAAACCTCACTTCATTTTTTGTAGAACTCTTGCACATTTGAACAAATTTTTTAAAGAGCAAAGAAATAAAGCTTCACATATTCTTTATTCATTCACTCTAAAAAACTGGACTGTTTTCCACATCGAAAACTCCATTTAAACCCCACAGGTCACTATTTTATGCAAACTGTTTGCTAATTTTTCTTCTACTATTTTAGATAATATAATCCCTCTAAAACAGCCCCAAAACGTCCACAAAATACCCCTTTCTGTTCCCAAATTTTATGGGCAAAATTACGATAAAAACAGTTCACAAACGATTTGCAAAAGTGGCGACAATGAGCAGAAAATTATGCTCACTGTCATGAGTACAGGGGTAAGGAAGAATGGAGATTTTGCTTCAATACCAAATAAACGATTTAGAGATTAAAATTGTCACACACTTATTTTTCTTATTCTTGTTCTTTCTTTTTCTTTCAACTCTTGAGAGAAAACTAGAACAATGGTGGCTAAGGTTTCTTCCAAAAGAATTAGAGTGAAAAGGAAAAACAATTTTCCCTTTTAGATTTAGGTTTAATTTGTTGTCAAAAAACAAAAGAAACCCTTCTCACTTCAATCACAAAATTCGGCCATGGCTTTGTGGTCGCAAAAATTGATTAAATTTTAATGTCTTCATTAAGACACAAATTTATTGCCAAAAGAAAATTATGTAACTTCCATTCCAAATCAAGAGTTTCCAAAACATATTTTGGAAAACCATTAATTCAAAATCTTCACTAAATTATATAATATAATTTAAATGAATAATTATCATATAATCATTTATTATGAAAACTATATATTAAAATTCATATATAGTTTTGAGTGTGAAAAATGTATTATTAATCATATTTATAATCATAATATATGTATGTGAGTTTATAAATGGACTATCCAATTACATTTAATTTTCTACAGTATGTCGAGCTAGTAGGAGGTCTAAATAGACTTAAAGTTCTGAGCTCCAATAATCCCATAATATTAATTAAACTCTTTAATTAAATATTCTGAAATATTTACTTAGGTAATTCTGCTAAAAAGCCAAAACTACACTCTCAATGTCGTAGATATATAATATAAGCCGAACTACGTCGGTGTCCACGATATGATCATTACATACAAATTGACTCTTCACGAGTATCTCATAATTAGAACTTGGTTAAAATGTCAGTTATACCTTAAGTACCACTGAATATTAATCTTTATATTCTCAATAGAAAGACTTGAGTACTTTAATCGTTCAAGTATTGAATCAACTTTTAAGGAAGATACTCGCCTACTTTTCGCAAGATGGAGTGAATTCTATATTTATATATAACGTCCCCTACTACACACCAAATCATGTCCTCAAAGTACGTAACTATTAGTCGGTATTTCTACACCAACCTTATCTTTGTAAATCAAAAGACATGACCTACCATGCAGGAGTTCATAAAACATTAACGATTCAGATCAATCTATATATGATCATCTAGTAGATTGAAATGAATTTCTTTATTTAACAGATATTAAAAGAAATTCATTTCTAGTTGGGTCTAGTCCTATATGATCACATCATATAAGGTGCTTCCATTCTTATGTCACCAAATGGACATTCTCTGTAACGATTGGTAGTCTATACTACTGTTACATTATAATACTGTTATATCATAGGATAAAGGTAACATAATATAAATTATGTTGGGACATAAATACACTCATGGAATGACTTCGGGGATAATCAATAAATCCTTTGAAATTTCGATACGAAATTCTTTGATGTTCTACTCCAAATAGCCCATGGTATTTGGGCCATAAATTTACCATACGAACTCCGATTTTTAGGCATTTTATATCATCGGAAAGCTGTGATCGAGACCTACAACTTTTGTGTTGAATTATTTTCCAAATTCGAAGCAGAAATATGTCAAAATGTAGGTTAAAAATCTGGATGAATAGTATGGCAGACTTATCTAGAAGAATCTCAAACTTTCTCCAAATTTCTACACTTTTCTTCATTAATCCAAATATCAAATAAGCCCTAGTATATAAGGAGATTACTATTCAATGTTTCAAAAAAAATGAGAAAACAAGAAAAAGAAGAAGAAAGAAAACGTGAGAAATAGGAAAAAAAGAATGAAGAAATAAGAAGAAAGATGAATGAAGAAGAATAAATTAGAAAGCAAATGGAAGATTTCAACCAAAATCAAGTCTAGGAAGATAAAAGAGAGCATGGAAGCTCTGGTTGTGAAGGAAGAATGTGATTCAAGGTAAAAATCAATCTTGACCCAAATTGTTATTTATTGAGTTTTTATGCTTTGATGATTATGATGTGTTGATGACTTGAATGTGATGATGAATGAGTGATTATTGAGTCAAAAATTGATGATTGTGGGAAACCCCCAATTTGCTATAAAATTTTGGGTATGAATTAAATAGAGTGTATAGAATGGATATGAGTTATGTTGAAGATGATATTGATGATATTTTGGGAACTTGTTGTTATTATTGCTTGAGTGTTATGGTAGAAGTTGAGAATGAAGATGAATGTTGAGATTTGGGTCCTGAATCCAGGCCCGCGTCGCACCACGTGACCCTTGGCGTCGCGACGCGTACTGAAAAATCAAAGTAGATTCATTTCTAGTTTGGCCGCGTCGCGACACGCAAGGACTTGAGTCGCGACCCGAACTGGAATTTTGTGCATACATTTCTAGAACTGTGCACGCGAGATGCGAAGGCCAAATTTTCCCCAAAATCAGTATTTATCAGTCCAGTTTCACCCTAGCGTGTTAGAGACCACCCATAGGGTCTCGTATCAGTTCGCATACATACATTACATTTTATTACGAGAATGATATACCAAGTGATGGTATCACGTACTTGAATTAAGAAGTTTAGCCTAGTTCCGAAATTTATCTCATGGTTTATAATCTAATCAAGTTACAGCTTTTAGATCATTGCAAGAATTACAATTTCCTTCGACGAAGTGGTATAGCACTAGCCAGATTCCAAATCAGTGAGTAGACACTACCCTTTTAAATTGACTTTCATTTTGTTATTTCCATATCAGACTTATTTTTATGCTTTAGGACGTTAGATTATTTTTATTATAGTCATTTCAGAAAAATTTATTTTTTAAGTTATATTTGAGAAAAAAACATTTTCCGAATATGGTTTATGTTTTTCGAGGCATGGGAGAAAAACCCACCTTAGTATGTAACTAGATACAGAAATGGAATTTACAGATAACATGTACACATGTAGAGGACTGGGGGGACGGCGATACATAACGCCCCTAGATCCTAGTTCAGGACTAGGGATGAAAGATGCCCCTAGATCCTAGTTTCAGAGCTTTGAGGGTAGCATAGATCTACACCCCCAGTTCTAGTTCAGTGGCTTGGGGGACGGCGATACGTAACACCCCAAGACCACTTGTTTCAAGAACAATAGTAGCATGATTTGGGGGATAACGATACGTAACGCCCCAAAGTCATGGATTTGCACTTCTGGCTCTAGTTAGGCATATGGGGGGACTGCGAAACGTAATGCCCTCATACGTCAGGTTTTCAAAGATAAACACAGATTTTAGAATAGTTTTTAGATACAGATTCTAGAAAGGTTTTTGGAAAAGAAAGTTTTCAGAAAACAACAGTTTTATAAGAAACTTTCAGAAAAGATAAGTTTTACAGAAAGAGTTCAAAAGAGATTTTTCAGAAAGAAGCCCAAAGTTTTTAGACAAAAAATGAGTTTTCATATAAAACTATTTCTTGAACTTTGGTTTTAGAACTAAATATTTTATAACAGTATTTCAGTTTTCATCCACTCACTTAGATCATACAACAGTCTAACCCCCACTCTCAGTTTTCTTATTTTATAGGTATTCTCAGAGGACGAGTTCGGGAGGACGGATACTGATGCAGTCACTAGGGTATGAAGTCCACAAGTTCAAGTCAGAGAGAGTGGGAGTCCAGTCATAGTCAAGTAGAAGTCATATATTAGTCTTTGGTTATGTGACAATCATTGTAAAACCAAGTTTTATTAAGTATACCGTTATTAATATTGAGTTTGTATTTCATGTTGTCGAGTTTGGGCATTGGTCTCATACATAAGATTTTGATTGAGAAAAGAGTAATAGTGTAGTTTATAGTTAGAAAGACAGAGGCTCAGGAGAATAGTACGGCCTATTCCCTGCCGGTAGCATCTACCAGGTCAGGGATGTTACAATGATGGTATCAGAGCATGGTCTAGGGAGTTAATGACTACAATGGGCAAAGTGCCGCGATCTAGTATACGCAGTATGTCCGGGATACCCGTATACGAGGCACTTCCTCTCTAGTATCTGATCCTCGAGTACGTCCTCAAGATCTATAAACAAGTTAGTAAGATTTTCCCAGACTATTCGAATAATATTCCTTACAAGAACAACTATACTCTAGATCCAAGTTTAGAATGCCCTATAGTTATCCTTGCTTATCACCAGAAGTTCAAAAAAACTGTGAAACTAAAATTAAAGATCTAATAAAAATTTTCCTAAGGGTGTGGGAAAGGAAAGCTATACGAAAGCAAGGAAATAAGCATAAATATGTAAGCAGCCTGAGATAAGGAAAAGTAAAGCAACAGAATAAGACAGTGAAGTTCTAAGGATACCCACCCAGGACAGTAGAAAGAGAATAGAAAAAGCTTGAGCAAGTATTAGAGTGCTTAGAAGATGTAAGATTCATTCCCTTCTTAGAAAAGTATTCCAAGCAGATCCAATAGCTCTTGAGCATTTCGTATAGATAGCAAGTTTCCCGAATAACCAAGAACAACCCTAAGACAGAAGAAACAAGAAATAAGGATTAATCATGGAGGCTTCTAATAGATGTCAGATGCCATAAGAATGCATAGATTCTAGATTCCCCCAAACCCAGGCTCGCAGGAAAATAAGATAAAAGACGTCATAAAAATGATTAGTTGCCCTTACCAAGGAATCTAATAGATAAGGCCCCGTCCAACCCAGATCCTCACCCCTATGTGATGCCAATCAAGGAAGCTGTCTTGATGGAGCCTAGCTCATACCTACCTTATATTAGTAATAGACTCTACCAGGATATAGAGTACCAGAACAAAAATATCGATATCTGTTGAGACTTGAGATGCTTGCCTTAGCCTTTACCAGTATAAATAAAAATAACCGTAAGGGAGCCCGATGAGAGTTACTTTAAGAACAGAAACAGAAAAACCTTAGAAGGTAGATAACCCAGAAAATAATTTAGGAAGCTTCAGAAGATTTGAAGAAGA
Source organism: Zanthoxylum bungeanum (assembly GCA_019454045.1). Classification (NCBI taxonomy): domain Eukaryota; kingdom Viridiplantae; phylum Streptophyta; class Magnoliopsida; order Sapindales; family Rutaceae; genus Zanthoxylum; species Zanthoxylum bungeanum. Next base: position 12,634 of record SKCR01023853.1, on the reverse strand, counting down.
GAACTCAGTATAGTCCAAAGATCTAAGCAAGTCAGCACGAGGCATGAAGTACTAGTAGAAGTCCAAATAATAGATCAGACGTAGTAGAACCTACAGATCAGCCCAAAGCCAGTAGGAATCTATGGAAGTATAAAAGAATGGACACGTGAGGTTGGAGATATTTAGGAGTGACAAGAGTACCATTATGGATAGTATAACATAATGCCATATCTGTGATTTATAGCAAGAGTAGAGAGTATAGATCAATGAAGTAGTCAGAAGAACGAACCACCGCTAGCCTCAGTAGCATGGCGTAGAGCTAAGAGATAGGATCTGAAAACAGTAAGCAGAAAACAGGAAGTGATCAGAGAATTCAATACGTATAGTGACATAGGTAAAGTAGCTTAGAGACAGCAATGTAAGTGAAGACCTTGCAATGATTGATAAAAAGTAAGGAACCCTAAGGCATGGATTAGTTAATTTAGTTCCCAGCAGTATGAATAGGAATTTTTCATTTCAATAGCCCCCAACTTTAGTAAGTATTTAGACACTTAACCAGACATGTGAACATGTATCCATCCCCAACTTAGAACCCAGTAAGAGGAAGAACAAGTAAATAAGAGTATTTGAAAGAATAGACGGAGTATGAGGCACATAGATGGTTGAGCCAATAAGTTCAACAAAACATAGATGAAAATTACGAGATGGAAAAATTCTATATAAGGTAAAATAGTTTGAAGTCACAGTAAATCAAGTCAAATATAGAAGTCATCGTCTAACAGAAGTCCCTTGAGGGAGTAAAGGCTCAAATGAGAAAAGTAACTAGAGAGAGTGACTCCTATGAGTATAGTATATGACTTCTAAGAGTGTCATTGTATTGATAAAGAAGAACTAGACAAAAGTGGTGTCTAAACCAAAATATTCAGTAGAAGATGTCTTAAGTAGTCGAAGTTGATAGAGTTTTCATGAGAGTAAAGATGTGGGGAGTTCAAGGAACTGAGATGAGAAAAAAACCCATGCAGCAAAGTAAACCACTTAAGGAGGAATAACAAAGAAAGGTTAGCGACATTTAGAGAGAGAAAGTAACGAATTCATAAGGTTTAACAATAGAGACTTAATAGGAATGAGTGCAGAGACAACACGAGAAAGTTTTTAGAGAGCATGACTCCAGAGGGATTTTCCAGAAGAGGTAGTGTGTGCGACAGTTGGAAATTATCAGAAGTAAAGTTGGAGAAGGTAAACCAGATATTTTTTAGCAGTAATTCCCTAGTGTAAGGAAAGCCATCATATATATACATACACGAGAGTCATAGGCTCATAGATAAGCAATATGTGTATTTAGATCACCATAATTAGAAGGCCTCAGGATAAGTTCCCACCCTCCCAACCCTCATGAGACAACAATAGCAGAGATGGACCTTGAAGGTTGTCTGAAGATACTCTTAGGAATAAGTGAAAGTATAGTGAAAGAAGACCGGAACATAAGACCTTCAGATGTAGTTTAAGAACAAAATGAATGGTGAGTGACAATTTTGAGTAAAAGAGTTCGGAAAGAAGTTGTTCAGATGGTGAGGTACAGAGATAAAGTAGTAGCCAAGTAATGATTGAGATACAAAGGAACTAGTGTTAGACGAAATTGTAGATATATAAAGGAAGAAGATATCGCTCATATAAGAAGACAGCGACATAGACTAAGGGAGTTCTCAATATAGAATAGAATAAAATAGAAGACGAAAAGAATACTAAGGAAAAGGTTTGGAAGTAAAACCTTCAAGGTACGACGACGGTAGGAGAGTATACCTAATAAGCAAAGACAAAAGTGTGTAACAACAAAGGTTTCTAGTATCAGAATGAAACCAAAGATCCTTTACGTGTTAGTTCACGCAAACCACATAAAGTACCCAGCCTTATTCTAAGATGACTAAACCACCAAGGGTTTGGGACGACCTTTGCCTCGAGTATGGGTAGTATAATATAAACGTTTACTACAACATGGATACAATAAAGAAGGGTTATCCTATCATGCATCCTGGTATGAAAAAAGAGTTGGTGTGAAAGAACATCAACCTGATTTATAGTAACAATGAAAGCAAAACACAAAAAGAGTATGAACTTTAGTTAGGACAAAATCGCCAGCGTCGATGTTATAGAAGGAATGCAGTTTAAGCACCAAAGTGCATGCAATTAAGCCTGAATCTTTAACCAATTGAGGAGGACCACTAGATAACTACCCAGAAGTAACATTTTAAGTACAAATGATATTGGAACTCGAAGAGAGAAGCTCATAAGCAGTTGAAGCTTGGCAATGAGGATATAGAGAGTTAAGTAGTTAAGATATGAGAAAGAATATTAAGATCAAGTTGAACAAGTGGAGCAAAAGAAGTATCTAGTACAAGAATTGTTAATAATGACAAGGATCACTCTTGTAAACTTATCGATTCCAGAAAGGGAACATGGGAAGCCTAACCATGGAGACACCAATATTGCTAGTAAGAGTCAGAGGTATCCGTTAAGAAGAACTCGAAGCTAGAGGTCCATAAATGAGGTAGTCAAGGATACTCGGCGAAGATCTTATGAAACGAGTATAAGGTAGTACCTCTCAGTAGAGAACATAAGGGATATTCACTGAAGCCATGAACTTTGAAGCAGTTTACCCAAGTATGACAAGAGGTGAAGCATTAGTTAGATATTAAGAAAGATGGAGAATATCATATGCTTACTAGCCAAGTAGTAAGTGATCAGCCGGGCAAAGACCTTCGTTGTTAAGTCAAATAAAATCCCTAATGATACATAATAATTACAACAAAGTAAGAGTTCACACAGATAAAATAGTGTACAACTCTAGTGAGTGGTATAGTATAGTGATGAGAGTCAGTTTAAGCTTAGGGTTTATAAAGAACCCATAAATCATGTGATCTATAGTAAGATCACAAGTTTAAAAAGGATTCGAGGACGAATCCTATTTAAGGGGGAAGAATTTGTAACGATCGGTAATCTATACTATTGTTATATTATAATACTGTTATATCACGGGATGAAGGTAACATAATATAAATTATGTTGGGACACAAATACACTCATGGAATGACTTTGGGGACAATAGGTAAATCCTTCAAAATTTCGATATGAAATTTAATGATGTTCCACTCTGAGCAGCCCATGGTATTTGGGCCATAACTTTCCCATACGAACTCTAATTTTTATGAATTTTATATCATCGGAAATCTGAGATCGAGCCTACAACTTCCACGTTGAACATTTTTCAAAATTCGGAACAGAAATATGTCAAAAATATAGGTTAAAAATCTGGATGAATAGTGCCACAGACTTATCTAGAAGAATCTCAAACTTTCTCCAAATTTCTACACTTTTCTTCATTAATCCAAATATCGAATAAGTCATGGTATATAAGGAGATTACTATTCAATGTTTCATAAAAATGAGAAAATAAGAAGAAAAAGAAGAATAAGAAGAATAAGAAGAATAAGAAGAAGAAGAAGAAAGAAAACGTAAGAAATAGGAAAAGAGAAAGAAGAAAGAAGAAGAAAATAGAAGGAAGAAGAAGAATAAATTAGAAAGAAAATAGAAGATTTCAACCCAAATCAAGTCTAGGAAGATAAAAGAGAGCTTTAAAGCTCTAGTTGTGAAGGAGGAATGTGATTCAAGGTAAAAATCAATCTTGACCCAAATTGTTATTTATTGAGTTTTAATGTTTTGATAAATATGATGTGTTGATGACTTGAATGTGATGATGAATGAGTGATTATTGAGTAAAAAATTGATGATTGTGGGAAACCCCCAATTTGTTAAAATTTTGGGTATGAATTAAATAGAGTGTATAGAATGGATATGAGTTATGTTGAAGATGATATTGATGATATTTTGGGAACTTGTTGTTATTATTGCTTGGGTGTTACGGTAGAAGTTGAGAATGAAGATGAATAGTGAGATTTGGGTCCTGAATTCAGGCCCGCATCGTAATACGTGACGCTCGACGTCGCGACACATACTGGAAAATCAAAGCAGATTTATTTTTGGTTTGGCCGCGTCGTGACACGTAAGGACTTGAGTCGCAACACGAACTGGAATTTTATGCATATGTTTCTGGAATCGTGCTCGTCACGAAGCGCAAGGACCGACGTCATGATGTGAAGGCCAAATATTCCCCAAAATCAGTTTTTATTAGTCCAGTCTAACCATAGCGTGTTAGAGACCACCCTTAGGGCCTCGTATCTGTTCGCATATATACATTACATCTTATTACTAGTATGATATACCAAGTGACGGTATCACGTACTTGAATTGAGAAGTTTAGTCTAGTTTCGAAATTTATCTCATGGTTATAGTCTAATCAAGTTACCGCTTTTAGATCATTGCAGGAATTGTAAATTCTTTCGACGACGTGGTATAACACTAGCCAGATTCCAAATCAGTGAGTGGACATTACCGTTTTAAATTGACTTTCATTTTGTTATTTCCATATCAGACTTATATTTAGGCTTTAGGGCGTTAGATTATTTTTATTACAGTCATTTCATAAACGTTTATGATTTAAGTTATATTTGAGAAAGAAATATTTTCATAATATAGTTTTTATTTTTCGAGGCATGGGGAAAAACCCACCTCAGTATGTAACTGGATATAGACATGGAATTGACGGATAACATGTGCACATGTAGAGGACTAGAGGGACAACGATACGTAATGCCCACAGATTCTAGTTCAGGACTAGGGATGACAGATGCCCCTAGATCCTAGTTTCAGAGCTTGGAGGGTAGCATAGATCCGCACCCTCAGTTCTAGTTCAGTGGCTTGCGGTACAGCGATACGTAACGTCCCAAGACCACTAATTTCAGGTATAATAGTAGCATGCTTTAGGGGACGATGATACATAATGCTCCAAAGTCATGGATTTGCACTCCGGGCTCTAGTTAGGAGCATGAGGGATGATGATACGTAACGCCCCATACGTCAGGTTTTAAGAGACATACACAAATTTCAGAATAGTTTTCATATACATATTTCAGAAAGGTTTTGGAAAAGAATGTTTTCAGAAAATAATAATGTTATAAGAAACTTTCAGAAAAGATAAGTTTTACAAAAAGAGTTCAGAAGAGATTTTCAGAAAGAAGCCCAAAGTTTTCAGACAGAAAAATAGTTTTCGTATAAAACTATTTCTTGAACTTTAATTTTAGAACCAATTTTTTTATAACAGTATTTCAGTTTTTGTCCACTCACTTAAATCGTACAACAGTTTAACCCCCATTCCCAGTTTTCTTATTTTGCAGGTATTCTCGGAGGACGAGTTCGGGATGAGGGATACTGATGTAGTCACTAGGGTATAAAGTCCACCAGTTCAATTCAGAGAGAGTGAGAGTCCAGTCAGAGTCAAGTAGAGAGTGTTATTCATGTTGTCGAGTTTGGGCATTGGTCCCATATATAAGATTTTGATTGAGAAAAGAGTAATAATGTGGTTTATAGTTAGAAAGACAGAGGCTCAAGGGAATAGTACGGCCTATTCCATATCGATAGCATCTACCAGATCAGAGATGTTACATTCCCGAATCAAGGTCGACTTACATTTATAGAATGGACCGCAGCTATAGATAAACCAAAAATAATATACCCATTTTGTTTGCTCTCTATGGACTATGTTAGATTACTAACTTTAGATTGAAATCTTCTTGTTTCTTACACTTATACACTAAATCTAAAGGCACATAAGTAATCAAGTGTAAACTGGATAATTTATAATATGTGATTTAAATCAAAATAATTGATAAATGAACAATGTATCTTTAATTTTAAAAGAAAAAATTTGTTTACATATTACATGCATCTCTAGGGCATATATCTCAATATCAACATCTAAACCTCCACTCTACACTGAACTGACTATACATATTGGAAGATAAGAATGTTGAACTATTTTTTATAATAGACATAAATGCATATCTTGTAATCACAAAAGGTCCAAAAATTCCAATGAAGAGAGACAAAGATGCTGGAGAAATACCAAAGCCTCAGTCAGAATAGGTTATAGAAGACTACTTGGAAGTGTCCCTTTACGCGAAGGCTCTCAACCACCTTTATTGTACAATAGATCGGAGCGATATCAACAAATGAATTCAACAATGCTTTTTATCCATGGAAGTCTCTGAAGATTGTCAATGAAGGCACAAGCCAGATTAAAGAATCCAAGATCAACCGATTTATGTGCGACTTGGATAATTTCAAAATGAAAATAGGTGAAGATATAGAAGATATGATTTATAAATTGACCATGGTTGTTAATCAACTAAAAGACTTGCGAAATAGTATCAATATGAGTGATCAAGTAAATAAGATTCTTAGGTGTCTTCCTAAGGGAAAATATATACGGTAAGAATTAAATAATCCAAAGATGTAAACACATTGTAGTTAGATGACTTAGTGGAAAAATTATTGGAATTTGAAATGGAGATTAAAAAAGATATAAGGGAATAAAAGGAAAAAATGTGTAGAAAGAATTTAGCCTTTAAATCTAATATTAGGGAGGATGATGGTGAGAGTTCAAGTAATGGTAGTGAGAGTGATGATGAAGACTTGGCTGTTTTAACAAGAAATTTGAAGAAGTTCCTTAATTACAAGAAGGTCAACAAAGGAAAATTTTGAAATGATGGGAAAAAAGAAGATGATCAGCCATGGAAGCATAAGAAAATGCAAATCATTTGTTTTAAATGCAATAAGCCGACCACAAGGTTGTCAATTGTCCAAATAAAGAAGTCTAATAACAAATCCCAAGGGAAGGCAATAAAGGCAGTATGGAGCGATAATGATTCAAGTTCATCCGATGAAGAAGATGGAAATGAGATGAGAAAACTTGCATTTATGGCTATTGTTGATGTTGATCTCTTGGATGAGATTGAATGTGAAAAGGTATATGATTCCTTCGAATATGATGAATTCCTTGATACATTTAATTAATTACATGAATTGTATGACTTACTAAGAAAGAAGCATAAGTCACTTAAAAATGAAAATTCATCACTAATACATGCTCATGCATCCACAGTAAAGAAAAATAAAATGTATGAAAAGGAAAATATGTGCGTAAAGGATGAAAATATAAAACTAGGAAAAAAACATATCAAACATACCATCTAGTTCAACTAGTACTTATGAGTGCACACCTTGAATGAAGAAAATATTGCATTAAACAACAATGTTATTGACATACTATGGTAACCAAATTACATTGGGAGAGAAACATCTCAAAAGGTTATTTCGCTCCCAAAGGCGTGTGTTTGATAAGGGAGGATTGGGATACAAACCTTACATCAAGTAAAACTTTTTGAATTTTTTTTGTAGAGGCATCCACCTCATCATATACACATACTTCTAGTGATGCACATGCCATATGTCATGCATGCAATAGGAAAAGACATAAAATATATGATTGCATATAAAAAAAGACCAATCTTAATATTACATAGGATTCGAAAGGAACCAAAGTTAACTTTCAATGACCCAAGAAAGCTTGGGTACTTAAAAGTTTGTGATTTTCTTTGAATATGTGAAGAAGAAGAAAACCAAAGGAAAATAGTTTCTCGATAGTGGATGCTCAAAGCATAGACAATGGACTACTCAAGACTCATTTTTCACACACTTCAAGGATAGTGGATCCATCACATTTGGTGATAAAGATAAAGGTAAAATCCTTGGTTATGGAAATATTGGTACCATTTCCACCACTTTGATTGAAAATTTTATACTTGTTGATGGTCTTAAGCATAATTTACTAAGTATTCGCTAATTATGTGACAAGGGGTATGTGATTGAATTTGATGCGTTACAATATATGGTTACTGATAGTAAATCACATGACATATTGATTATAGGTATAGGAATCAAAATGTTTATTTGATTGACATTGAACATGACATGCATCATGAAAAATATTTAAGTGCATTAGAAGATAATTTTTGGCTTTGGCATAAGAGACTTGGACATGCACACATGAAATTGATTTCCACCATTTCTAAAAAGGATTTAGTAAAAGGGCTTCCTAATCAAGTTTGTGAGCATTGTGATCTCAAAAAACAAACCAAAAGCTCTTTCAAAATAAGAAATAATTTTTCTTCTTCTAAACCCCTACAAATATTGTATAAGGACTTATTTAGACCATCTAGGACTACAAGTTTTGGTAGCAAAAATTATGCATTTGTTATAGTTGATGATTACTCTTGATTTACATGGGTGTTCTTTTTAGCTCACAAAAATGACACTTTCAAATCATTTATAAGGTTTTGCAAACAAATTAAAAATGAAAAAGATTATAAAATTATTTGTATAAGAACTTATCATATGAGAGAATTTGAAAACCAACTTTTTGAACATTTTTTATAGAGAGTTTGGCATAAAAGATCAACTCTCTAGTGCTAGGACACCTCAAAAAAATAGGATCGTTGAGCGAAAAAAATTAGATCCTTGCAAGAAATTGGAAAGACAATACTTAATTAACATCATTTACCAAAGTACATTTGGGCCGAAGCAGTTAACACTACATGTTTTGTGACCAATAGAGTGGTGGTAAGAAAATACCGTGACAAAACTTCTTATGAGTTATGGAAAGGTAGAAAATAAAATTTTCTTTCTTCTTATTTTTCGTTTCAAATATTTTATTTTGAGCACAAAGGAAAACCTAAGAAAGTTTGATTCTATATCCTATTTTGAAAATTTTCTTAGATATTCTTCATCTAGTCAAGCATATGGAGTTTACAATAAAATAATCATGGTAGTAAAAGAGTCTAGCACGTAACTTATGATGAATTAACAACTCTTCATCTAGCAATAAAGTTCTTGATAGAAGAGATGATGATGATTCAAATCACTTGTGAAATCAAATGAATGATATACACTTAAATGATCCAAATGACCACTTACAAGTTGAGGACTATTCACAACATGAAGGCAATGATAAGCCTCTTCAAAAGATCAGTGTGATAACTCTCCATCTCTCTTTAAGGAAATTAACTATGCTAGAGTCATGAAGTCTCATCCTAGGTATTTGATTATAGGAGGTCCATCTGAAAAGATAATCATTAGGCACACACTTAGGAATTTTTGTAGTCACATTGTATTCATATCTCAAATTGAGCCTATGAGTTTCCTTGAAGTAAAAAAAGATGATCATTGGATTATGGCCATGCAAGAGGAACTAAATCAATTTGAGAGAAATTATCCATTTCCTATACCTACTTATAAAAGTGTTATTGGAACGATATGGGGTTTTAGGAACAAAATTGATGAGTTTGTCTTTGTTGTTAGAAATAAAGTTAGATTGACTCAAGGATGCAACAAAGATGAATGAATAGACTATGATGAAACCTTTGCCCCCATAACTCTTGCCATAAAAATTTTAATCTTTGCCAAATGTATATGAAAATTGTTTTCCTTAATAAGTACATTATGGAGGAAGTTTACGTTAAACAAACTCCCGGTTTTGAAAATCTTGATTTACCCAATCATATTTACAAATTAACCAAGCACTTTATGGACTCAAGCAAGCTCCTAGAGCATGATATGATAGGCTTAGCTATTTTTTTCTTAGAAAAAATGTGTTGTCATGAGAAAAATTGATACTACACTATTTATAAAGTATTAACATAATGACATGATGGTAGTACAGGTTTATGTTGATGACATTATTTTTGGTACTATTAACCCCCATTTGTGTGAGGAATTTTCTAAGTGTATGAGCAGTGAATTTTAGATAAGCATGATGGAAGAACTCAAGTTCTTCCTAGGATTACAATTTGATCAAAGAAATTATGGAGTGCTCATCAATCAAGCAAAATACACCAATGAGCTAGTCAAAAAATTTGGGATGGAGTCAAGCAAGAATCATTCAACTCCCCTAAGCTCTACATTGAAGCTTGAAAAAAATGAGAAAGGTAAACCGATAAACATTAAATGGTATCGAGGTATGATCGGATCCATACTCTATTTAACCGCAAGTAGACCCGATATCATGTTTTAAGTTTATATGTGTGTTAGATTCCAATCTAGTAGTCGTGAAACTCACCTTTGTGCTGTTACACATATATTTAGGTATCTTTTGGGAATTATAAATTTGGGTTTTTGGTACCCAAAAGGAGTAGCTTTCGATTTGGTTAGCTATACTGATGTCGATTTTGGGGAATGTAGATTAGATAGAAAGAGTACAAGCGGTACTTGCCACATCTTAGGAAATTATATTGTCTCATGGTTTAACAAGAAATAAAATAGTGTCTTCATATATTTAGGTATCTTTTGGGAACTATAAATTTGGGTTTTTGGTACCCAAAAGGAGTAGTTTTCGATTTGGTTAGCTATACTGATGCCGATTTTGGGGAATGTAGATTAGATAGAAAGAGTATAAGTGGTACTTGCCACATCTTAGGAAATTATATTGTCTTGTGGTTTAACAAGAAATAAAATAGTGTTTTCATTTCCACTACCTAAGCCAAATATATTACGGCGGGTAGTTGTTGTGCCCAAATGTTTTGGATGTAACACACACTTAGAGACTATGAGGTCATTCTGGAGAAATTTCCCATCCTCTGTGACAATACGAGTGTCATTAAATTGTCCAAAAACTCTATGCTACACTCTAAGGCTAAACACATAGACATAAGGCACCACTTCCTTCGAGATCATGTTGGTAAAGGGGATGTTATATTTGAGTTTTCCCAAACGAATCAACAATTAGAGGACATTTTTACCAAACCTGTTCTAGAAGAGAGTTTCATAAGAATTAGAAGAGAATTGGGCATAATTGCATTAAATGGATGAAACGTGATTTAGTTGCCTAATTTTTGTGCCATTGTGTGCTTTTGAGCATGATTTATTTTAATTATTCATATTTGTACACGAAGTCAAAAATTAAATTTGTGGCTGACTTGTAAAATTCAATAAAAATCTCATTTTTCACACTTTCTAGAGCAGACATACCGGTTACTAGTCTCGGACATTGGCATACCAGTGCCATAATTATCGAGTACCGATCATAGTATTTTAAGGAAATGCAACAGTCATTCCTCTCATTTCACTCTCTAACTCTCAAAACTCTCTCCTTAGCCTCTCCAATCATATTTCTGTCAAATCAAATTTTTTTTTCATTCCTAAGGGAATTTCACACTTCTTTAACCTTGTTTTACTTGCTTATATTACTCTTTAGTCTTCAAATCTTAGGATTTTCTCTTAGAAACCCTAAATTTCATTTTTATGAAATATGTTTTTGATTGGTGTTTTTACTCAAAAATAATTATTTTATATCACTTTAGGCCACATTTAGAGCCAATCCCACAAATTATTTTGTGTCAATTTCAAATATTTTGGAAAATCCCAAATTTTAGGTATTTCTTGATCTTTTTAAGTTTCTGAAAAATGGTTGTTGAATTTAATCCATGTGATATTTTCAAAATTAAGATGGTATAATCATGACATAAAGTTTAAAGTTTTATCCAAAATTTTTTATCGTGATACTTATATTCTTGAAGAATTCCCGTGTTAGAAATTATTGAACAACTTAATTTATGGACTCTTTTTGAACTTAATGAAGTCATCTATCGTAATCTCGTTAGGGTATTCTATTCGAACATGGAGTACCCTACGAACATTCCTGGTGGTTTTAAAACCAATGTCCATGGTATTCCTATCACTGTAACTATATATTTCCTAAATCATCTCCTTCACACCTATCACCCTCACTTTGTCTTTGCCTGCCCTCATAGAGGAGATCTCTAAGAGTCAAGTTATGGACTTTGTCCCCACTAACGCTTTTATGCCTCAATCTTATCCAGGCATTGATTACGCTCAGGGGTGTCGATTCCTCAGAGAGATGGTTATAGGAACTAATTTACTCAAACAAAAACATTAACAGTAACTTAAATAAAGAAAACGAATAGATTGATAATTTAAGATAAAAACTATGGAAAATACTTAAACAATATCAGTAGAGAAATATGGCAAAATATATGGAATTCCTATTGTTTCAAAATCCTATATTTAGTTATTGATTCCAATTATTACTCAACAGACTGTTTCACATCCCAAACCATAGTCAGAAGATATTCAATTCTACACATATTAATTTCTAAGGTAATTAATGATTATTTTCTCGATGTTAACAACACACACAAAGTCAACGTTAAGAGCTTTCTAACGTCGACAATATACCTCAGGCAATACTGCATCAGAAGACCAACACATAAAATAACTTTACCAGTCACAACTGAGTTCTCAAATCACACATAGAAGAAGCATGACTGGATCTATATGGAGTTGACAAAACACAATCTCCGGGCTCAGAAATCGTAAGATAATAAAGAACAACAACCATCAATTGTATTAAACATTAAAAAGTACTTTAGAATCAAAAACTTAAATATAGAAATTCAAATACAAGAGTTCATCCTTAGCTTTGCCTAGGAGATTAGTTTTCCATGTAGAGTAGAGAGATAGCCTGAATAGATCGGAAAGACGACATGTTTTTCTTTGAAGTTCTTTGTTCTTCTCTCACAATCTTGTGTTTGTGGCTCTTTTTGTGTATCTATTTTGTTTCTCTCTTATTTCTTTATTTTTTTAAGGTTTAGGACAAAGTTGGGTTTATATAGAAAAGCTATCGGCGTCC
>SKCR01023852.1:0-48539 GCA_019454045.1 Zanthoxylum bungeanum | reverse complement strand
TAAAACTCATATTCAATAGGAGGAAAAAGAAACAATTGAGGGTAATGGGAATGGAGGAATGTGAATCATTTCCATTTAGGATGTTTACTTTCTAAAATTGAATAAAAATGAGAATGAGAATGGAAGTGTGGCCCACACATTTGGGAATGGAGAATGATAGTCTCATTCACACCACCTCCATGGGAATGAGCTTCTCATTCCCATTATTGATGAGAAATTACAATATTACCAATAAGGTAATTAATTATTTAATATATAAATAATCAATAAAATGTATTAATAATCAATAATTAATAATAAAATAATATTTATTATTTCAATAAAATAATTAATTTATTAAAAGAATAAATTAATATTTAGTAATTTAATACATTAATAATAATTAATTAAGTAATATTTAATTAATACTTAATTTATAAATAATAAATATAATTAAGAATAATTAGGAATAAAATAATATTTAATTTTTTAATAAAATAATAAATTAATAAATTAATATTTAGTAATTTAATACATTAATAATTAATTAATAAAATAATAATAATTAATTCATACTTAAATAATAAATAAAATTAATCAAAATAAACAATTTTTAATACAATGATATAATAAATGATATTTAATATTTAATAAAAGAATAATTTAATATTTAGTAATTTAATACATTACAAATTAATAATAATTAATATATAATTATAACTAAGGATATTTTTGTAACTTTTTAACAATTCATTCCGGTTACTAGATAAAATAAACACATCAATAGTAATATTACTTCATTCCAATTCAGTAATATTACTTCATTCCAATTCTGATTCCTACAGTTAAGTAAACAACTTATTCTGATTCCGATTTATCATTCTCATTTCAGTTCATTCCGATTCTATATTGTTTCGATTACGAGTACGTAAACGCACCACATATCTATTCAAATAAGGTAAAGGGAAACAATTTCCTAATGAAAAATTAAGAAAACTTACCTTAAAATTTCAATTCTTCAATAAAATTTCTTTAGGATTTGATTTCCCCAATTTTCTCTCACTTATGATTCTTTTTGGAAGCCTTTGGTTCTATTATTCATTTTTAATAAACAACAACCCATTTTTGAATAAAAATTGCCATTTGGCCGAGAGTTTGAGGTGGGCAAAATGGGGAAATTTTGCTTCAAAAATCAAAATAAAATATCTATTCTCACTAACTCCAAATAAATGCCACATTTACCCATTAAAATAAAACACATGTAATAAAAATATGACATATATTTTGATACGAAACAGGATACGAAACAGACGAAACCCGATCCAAGATCCCGTAGACCCTCAAAGAACCTGTCCTTGAAAACCCTTGGAGATAGCCTTAGACGAATTTTGCCAGCAAATCGGACGCCACAAAGGATGCCAACCCTTTGATAAGTCTTTGTTCAATCACTGAACGATGATAAAAATTTTCTCAATCTCAAGAAAAAGTTACTATTCACGCACAAAAAAAATAGGGTTGTCCATTAAGAGGTGTTTTTGAGTTTAAATAGCAACATACTCAAACCCTAATAGAGCTAAAAGACTAATATAGCCTTACACTACCCATTACCAACTAAAAGCCCATAAATCCTAATTTCTAGCCCATTTTGAACCCATAAATAACTAAAATAAACTAACCCAAATAATAAATAAAAACGGTAATCCCCGTTGGTTCCATACATGCAAATAAATAATAAATATGCCTAAATAACTGAAAACGATTCATGCTGCTCCCCGATGACTTGGGTCAAGTGTATAACTCTTGAACCCTCTTCCTTGAAGTCCAATTGGTCTCGAACCTGCTTGTTCAAGTCAGCTACATGATGTTGGGCCAGGCCTGCCATAGCGTCCTTGATCCTCTTAGCTCTGTATCTTGTAATTGGTCCAACCGGTACATGGATTGGATCGGTTGTGGTCTGGACCGAATCAGATGCAGCTAGGATCACATCATATTTATGTATAAATAATTAATTACTTAATTAACATTTAATTAATCAATTCAATTAATTTAAACATATAATGTATTTTTACATTTACATTAAATGACAAAACTACATTCATGGATAACATGTGTCAAAAATACATTTGATAATTAATTAATATGCATATAATCAAATTATATATCTAATTTATATACACATTAATTTAGGAAATTATCGAATGCCCCTGCGTGTAATTTTTGTTTAACCATTAAATGATTTACGAATAATCAATATTATTCATAATAAATTGCACTAGTGTTCTGCGAGTATTTTTAATTATGTGAGACTCTAAGTTCAGGTATATCTGTCACGAAATCCAATTCCGTGTCCATAATTCACTCACTCGTAAATTATGACAACCATGAATATTCTAGTTGAACTATACATGTCGAGATCTTCGCATACATATAATCCTTCTGTCAAAGGCATCCAGATAAATACCAGCGATATAGATATAATCGTCAGATCTCATAAGGTATAATCCAATCGACGTATAGATTTGCGATTTCTCAATAAAACTCATAACTTATTTCCGAGTGTACCATGGCTATGGATTTGACAAATCGCAATCTCATGAAGTGGAACCTAAATCTTGTATGCATGACTGACGGATCCTCTCTGTATACATCACCAGATATCATAAGCATCAGTTCACACCCAATGAACAGGCGGAGGTCTAACTTAAAAAGATAAAAAATGTGACTGTCATCAAAATACGTGATGAGCACTAAAAAATATACATTTTTAAAAAGAAAAAATAATCATTTTACACTTGTAGTTTCATTAATCCCCTTAATTTAGCACATTTATGAAATAACAATTAAATTTATGTTTTGTATATTTTTATTGTTTTTTTATTGTGTTGGCAAAATATTATTTTGGAAGCTCAAAATGAAAAATGGATATGAGATCTAAATTCTAGGACCTAGGAAACCAAAAAAATGTGACAGCTAAATTCAAATCAGACTTGGAAAATATTCATCGTGTTTAGATAAACAACAAAATAAGCTTATACTATATTTAGCGACACATGTATTGTATTTCATTATTATAATTATTATTATATATAATATTCTGGAGGTCCCACCAAGATTATATATATATAATATATAAATAAATAATAATATTATATAACTAAAAAATAATATATATATATATATATTTATATATATTGACATCCACCAAAACACCTTTCGGTGGATGGTAATAATTTGCAAATGCAAATGCATTTGCAATTTGGTGTTGATGCCTCCTATAAAATGAAGTGCTCGGCACCTCAGTGAGAGGGGAAAAAGATGGAGAGCTCACTTCCAGTCCAGATACGTTATTTTATTTTCTCCTCTCGAAAGATTTGGGGTAAGTATCATTTGTGTTTTATTTTATTTTTTCTTTTGTTATTTTATTTTCTCCTCTCAAAAAATAATGTGTGTTTTTATTTATATTTTGTTTAGCTAATTTGCATCATGTTGGAGTAAATGATGAAGCTTTTGGTATGAAAATATATGTGATTTTTATATATTATATTTTATAAATTGTGATTATTTCCAAATAAAATTCTTACTCTTTCCAGTTTATTGATGACTTGACTAGTTGTAGACAGTCTCAGATTGACACAGATAATACTTGAATTCCATAAATACGGAGAGTTGACTATTAAAGATCTGGATTATTTATAGACAATATGATTTTACATATTTTGACATATTTAGTACCTTGGCATGACTAATTATCAACATGACGGATTACATGTGTTGACATAATACTTGATAATCAATAAATAAATTGATTGGTAAATAATTATAATTTATATTTTATAAAAAGTAAAAATTATTTTTATATTTTTAATATCAAGAGTGGATCACCTAACCCCAATATTATTTTTATTTTATTAGTTGAATTATTATTTTATCCTATTAAATCTATTCCATGTGCATCGACACCAGACTTACCGGGTTATTTTATTACTTCGATACTCTTATACTTGGGAGTAAAGAACCACTTTGCGAGTGTGTCAGGCAAGGGATAACTCATATATCCAATGTGGTATCTCAAGTCCAAAGACCATTATGCTACTCAACTCGAGAATATTCATATTGACGCAATCATATCATCTATTAGGAATCTTCTCGGAGTCGTTCAGTGTTCATCCACTATAAACATCTACATATCTATACGAGTCTCCTTACACTCGTGGCTCACTGTGATAAACCACCAAAATCCAATTGTAGGCACTGCATTTTTACGCATAAGTCCCTATGATGAGTCTCATTTTGGAGACACTACCTTTTAAGTCACGGAGGTCACGGAAAACGGACATCGGAAGGGGAATTCAGAATAAACAATGTTCACTGTTTTCGTTGGTGCTACGTTCGATGATGCGTTCGAACGGTGTCGGTAATTCTAGTTTTGCTGCTAGCCTCACATTAAGCCCAATTCACCCAAACCTTGGCCCACACGTCCAAGCCCACTTAAAACACATATTTAACACATGGTGAAATCAAAACAAATCTAAAAATCACATACCAAATTAAATAAAATACTTACACAAATTAAAGAAATTGCATGTCTAATTAAAATCAATCAACATACTAAATGCCTAATCTAAACCAATCAAATATAATCATACCAAGTTAAAATCAATCAACCAATATATTATTCCCAAACATAAAATATTGTATGCCTAATCAACATAAACTAAATATTCAACCTCCCTAATCCAACACAAATCATATCCCTTTTTAACACAAATCCCTTTCCTTGTCAAGCCTAACCCTTTGCCTATAAAAAGAACCCTTCACCAACCTTCTCAAGGCTAGCTAGCTCATTCACATAAGAAACACCTAAGCTCATAGACACAATTCTCCCTCACTCTCAATAACAAAAAGATCACAAACCAAAGAACCCCCCATCGCCTTGACCAAAACACATCCCAAACAGCCCTAAACACACACATAAAACAGCCCCCGAACCACACCATAACACCACCGAAAATAACACCCAAAAAAATAGCCAAAACATCCCAAAAACAGTAACTAAAATACAGCAGCGAAACAGTAGCAGCGGCAGCGAATCGGAGTCAAAACAGCAGCAAAAGACGGAGGATGACGACCCAAAACAGTAAGACAACGAACGAGAGCAGTGAACCAGTGAACCGGAAGAGTTGCGGAGCTTTACCCCTTCCGATCTTCGTGAAACGCGAGTCCGAGAGACGACTTAAAAGGTTAGACCTGAGGGCATTTTTTTCATTAGTTTATATTCGTTTCTTTTATTATTGAATTGTATTCACATGAGAGTCGTTTATGGATGTGTGTTGTGGGTATTGGATGAATGGAAGAATGTTGTCTCTTGTGGTATATAGGATGGAAACCCAGACGTAAATTCCGTAGCCGAATCCGAATGGACGGTAGTACGGTCTGTACTTGGGACACAACTCCACGTACCACTTGAGTAAACGACATCTTCTCTTGTTTTGTGTTGCTTTGGTTTATTTAATTCTTGTCATTTAAATTCTGCATGTTGTTTATTCCCGTATGATACGATCGAGTGCATGGGCTTAGTAAGTGCGATGAAAGGTTCCCTAATTGGAGGGTTAAAATCCTTCACCACGATGCTCTGCCGCACCGATTGATGTGTGTTCGGTTGAATGCGAAATACGTTCAATCGGACATACTTAGTTTGATATGATTGTCTTTATTTTCGTATGCATGATTCAACCGAGTGCATGGGCTTAGTAAGTGCGATGTGAGATCCCCTATGGGGAGGGGCTAAAGCCCTTTACCACGAGGCTTTGCCGCGCCGGTTGATGCGTGTTCGGTTGGATACAAGATACGTTCAATCGGGCACACTATGTTTAGTATTATTGCTTTTCATTCTATGTATGCATGATTCAGTCGAGCGCATGGGCTTAGTATGTTGGTCTAAAGGTCCTCTCTTTGAGAGATCAAGAGCCCCAAAAGGCCACCTTTACGGCAGTACTTCACCGCGCCCCTTTATTTTATCGTTTATGTATTGCGTCCCATTTCATGCATCAGATCTGTTCCCGTTCGAACGCGTTTACGAACGCAACTCGAACGCGCATGTATTTTGCCTTGTCATGCATCAGGTCTTATTTCTGTTCGAACGCGTTCACGAACGCCATACGAATGTGAGCATTCTGTTTCATTTCCGTTCGAACGCGTTCACAAACGCCACACGAACGAGAGCATTCTGTTTCATTTCCATTCGAACGCGTTATCAAACGCTATACGAACGCGAACCTTCTGTTTACCGTTCGAACGCGTTTACGAACGCTACACGAACGCACACGCACTTTCTTAGTTTCATAATGTATCAGGTCTGGTTTCGTTCGAACGCGTTCTCGGACGCTACACAACGAACGCGAACCTTCTGTTTACCGTTCGAACGCGTTTACGAACGCTACACGAATGCGCACCCACTGAATCGAGTCATCTTCATTAGATTTCATGCATAGTTTTCCTAGTAGCTATCCCCACATGTTGAATACAACTATGTTAATGAATTACAATTCATATGCTTGTGTCGTGATAACATTTGAGTATTATTTCTTGTGGTATATCGGATGGAAACTCAGACGTAAATTCCGTAGCCGATTCCGAATGGACGGTAGTGCGGTCTGTACTTGGGATACAATTCCACGTACCATTGGAAGTGCCCATATGTATGTTTGTATGGTTAATATGTGTGCTTGTGTTTTCTTGAATGTAATATGCAAATAAAGTTGTATGTTCGTTGCTATTTTGATATATGTTAAGCATGCGATTTTAGATATGGGATATATGTGAAATGTGTGCATAAGTTTTATTTTGCATATGAGATTTAGAAGCATGATACTCTTGGAAATAAGTGTTACTTAAGCTTGATTAATTATTACATAAATCCTTTCATTACAAGTGACATGAGTAAGGGACCATTCCGAACCCAACGGTTTGAGGTCTTCCCTTGCGAGGGGTGAGTGCGGCCTTAAATCTTTGTCCCGGTTCACACCGGGTGGCGACTCCATATTATTTAGTATTCCCAACTAGGCCGCGAGCCCGGGACAACATGCGTCGCCCAGATCCTGTGTTCCCACAGTCTGGCGACTCCACTGGGGATATGAGAATTGGCCCCGAAATATTGTCTTGTAATGAGTGGATTTATGTTTTAATTGGCCATGTCTATAGTGGATAAGTGAGGGTTTAATCAAGGGCACTTTGAGGCTAGGTAATGGTTTGGTGTCTTCCTTCACTCACTACCTTTCTAGAAGGAAAAGCTGTGAGGATACCTACATGACCATCTACTCGTAGCCTTTGTGATGGACTAATTTGGAGGACTCGTTGTTTATTCCTGATACCAAGCGATAAGAGCCTAAGAGGCTTGAGTATTTAAGTGAGCCTCGCTCCACCTTCCCTCTGGGGAATCCACAACGGGAAATCCATTTGACAGTCCGTCACACACCATAACTCATCGGCACGTACCTTAGTGTATAAAAAGGGGTGCGCTCACTTGGTTGCTCGAACCCTTGAGTGGGGAGACCTAGTTATGGGCCATCCTTTGCCGGTGAGAGCCTTTGTCTATACTCTTGCTAACCCACCCATAGACCGGTTTGTATGATTAAAGTAACAATTATTTCCTTGAGTATGTGCTTGTGGACCATCCTCATTTGGATGCAGTTGGACTATTGTCATAAATACGGGCTTGTTGGGCCATTTAAACTGGGGCAAGCTCGTACCATATGACTATTAGGCCCAAAGCTTCTGAAATGTTGATGGGCCATTATGTAAAAATTGTTATGTTTGCATTATCTCTCTTCTATGCTTGTGTTTGGGAACATCACCGTTTGGATTCATTTGGACTACTTGTCATAAGATATGGGCTTGTTGGGCCATTTAAACTGGGACAAGAACGTATTTTATGACGATTGGGCCGAAGGCTTCTAAGTGTTGATGAGCCACCCTGTGCTTGTGTTCGGAATGTTACCATTTGGATTTAGTTGGGCTCCTTGCCATGAGATGTGAACTCGTTGGGCCATTTAAACTGGGATGGGTTCACTCTTATGACAGTTGTCCCAAAAGCTTCTAAAATGATAATGGGCCGACTTGTTTGAAAATTTTATTGACTTAGTATGATTTATATGTTATATGCCTCTTATGCACCTCATGCACTCCATGCATACATGCATCATGCTAACCTTTGTGTTCCGAAAGCCATAAAAGATTCCCGTTGGGTTAGGGAAGAGGGAAGACTCACCAAAAGACCGGTAACAGACATGAGTACATCCGATAATGAGGTATCCCGGATAGATCAGTTGGAAAATGGTTTGGCCAAGATTACTGAACAGTTGCAAGCCTTGACTACTGCCATGACAAATATGGCTGTACCCCGTGCTGGGGGAAAATCTGAGAATGTGAGGCGTGAGGAGCCTCCGAATGTTTGAGAGATGATATCCCCGCTTTTGATGATGACACGGCAGAGTATGCAACAGGCAGAGTGGTTAAGTCTGGGGCGAGGCCCACATCAGTATCAGTTAGGGGTGAGGCCCATATCAATATCAGCTCGGAAGAGAGGCCCACATCAGTTTCAGGGATGAGTCCCAGGGCCGAGGCCCACATCAGTTACAGTTTGGGGATGAGTCCCAGGGCCGAGGCCCACATCAGTATCAGCTCGGGGGTGAGGCCCACGTCAGCTTCAGTTTTGGGACGAGTCCTAAGGTCGTGACCCACATCATCAATAGTGTCGGGGATGCGTCCCAGGGTCGAGACCCACATTATCAATCAGTTTGGGGATGAGTCCCAGGGTTGAGGCCCATATCAGTATGGTTTCGGGGATGAGTCCAAGGGACGAGACCATGTCAGTGTCAGCTTCAGAAAGGAATCTTCGGGGTGGGGCCCACATTGTCAGCATCAGTTTGTCCAGGATTGGTACTCCGAAAATGGAGCACGGTTCGGAAATGAATCGAAGAAGACCTAACCCAATGGGATAAGAACATTCATACATGCATACACGTAACACATTTTACATCCTTTCGTGTTTGTTCTGTTTTGTATTCACAGGTTTTGAAGAAGAAAAAGAAAAATGGCAAAGACAAGCCAAACAGAAGCAGTAACAGTAGTAACAGTACGATGTCAGCAGTCTTCAGGAATGAATCACATGGGTAAGGCCCATATCAGCAGTATCAGTCTCGGGGCGAGGCCCATATCAGTAGCAGTTAGAGCCGAGGCCCACTTCAGTATCAGCTTTGCGGGTATGGCATTCTGGGGCCGAGGCCCACTTCAGTATCAGCTTTGCTGGGTATGGCATTCTGGGGGCAAGGCCCATATTACATCAGATCAGCATTGCCGGGTATGGCATTCTGGGGGCGAGACCCGCATTACATCAGATCAGCATTGCCGGGTATGGCATTCTGGGGGCGAAGCCCGCATCATATCAGATCAGTTCTGCCGAGAATGGCACTCCGAGAATGGAGATACAATCCAGAATGGAAGCACGGTTCGGGAATGGACCACCATACAGTAACAGTTCAAGAATGAACACGCCGAGAATGGCACTCGAGAATGGAGATATGGTATGGGAATGGACAGCTCGAGAATGAGCACGCCGAGAATGGCACTCCGAAAATGGAGATATAGTCCGGGAATGGACAGCTCGAGAATGAGCACGCCAAGAATGACACTCCGAGAATGGAGATATAGTCCGGGAATGGACAGCTCGAGAATGAGCACGCCGAGAATGGCACTCCGAGAATGGAGATATAGTCCGAGAATGGACAGCTCAAGAATGAGCACGCCGAGAATGGCACTCTGAGAATGGAGATATAGTCCGAGAATGGACAGCTCGAGAATGAGCACGCCGGGAATGGCACTCCGAGAATGGAGATATAGTCCGGGAATGGACAGCTCGAGAATGAGCACGCCGAGAATGGCAATCCGAGAATGGAGATATAGTCCGGGAATGAACAGGCCGAGAATGGCACTCCAAGAATAGAAGCAACAGTCCGGGAATGGACATCTCACAGTAACGGTTCATGAATGAACCACCTTACAGTAACGGTTCAGGAATGAACCACCTCACAGTAACAGTTCAGGAATGAACAACATATCAGTATAGTTTGAGAATAAAGCTCAAGGGGAAGAAAGCCTCATGTCAGTATAGTTTGAGAACAAGGCTCAAGGGGAAGAAAGCCTCATGTCAGTATAGTTTGAGAACAAAGCTCAAGGGGAAGAAAGCCTCATATCAGTATAGTTTGAGAACAAAGCTCAAGGGGAAGAAAGCCTCATATCAGTATAGTTTGAGAACAAAGCTCAAGAGGAATAAAGCCTCATCTCAACAGTTCGAGAATAAGCTCGGGAGGAATAAAGCCTCATCTCAACAGTTCGAGAATAAAGCTCGGGAGGAATAAAGCCTCATCTCAACAGTTCGAGAATAAAGCTCGGGTGGAATAAAGCCTCATCTCAACAGTTCGGGAACAAAGCTCGGAGGAATAGAGCCTCATCTCGACAGTTCGGGAATAAAGCTCGGGAGGAATAAAGCCCCATCTCAACACAGTTCGAGAATGACCAAGCCGGGAACGGCAATCCGAGAATAGAGCAAGAGTTCAAGAAAGAACAAGCCGGGAATGGCACTCCAGGAATGGAAGTACAGTTCAAGAATGAACAGGCCGAGAGTGGCACTCCAAGAATGGAAGCACGGTTCAGGAATGAACCAGGGGTCGCAGCACCTCACCATCCGACTCAACCCGAGGCGGCAGCCGAGCCAAGTAAGTGAAAATGCATTGCATACCTTTGTGTTTGTTCTGTTTTGTGCTCGCAGGTTCAAAGAAAAGGAGAAAGCGGCAGGAATGAGCCAAGCAACGCCTAAGCAATTTCAGTTTTCGGGATGAGTCCCAAGGGGCGAGGCCCATATCAGCTTAGGGGCGAGGCCCATATCATGTCATCTCCAGGTATATGGAGACACATCATCAGTTCGAGGGCGAGGTCCCTGTAGTCAGCGGTGTTGGGTCGAGGTGCCCAGGGTCGAGGTGCCCCCGTTGTCCATTGTAGTTCCGGGTCGAGGTGCCCAGGGTCGAGGTGCCCACTACATCATCAGTTCTAGGGCGAGGTCCCTATAGTCAGCGGTGTTGGGTCGAGGTGCCCAGGGTCGAGGTGCCCCCGTTGTCCATTGTAGTTCCGGGTCGAGGTGCCAGGGTCGAGGTACCCACTACATCATCAGTTCTAGGGCGAGGTCCCTATAGTCAGCGGTGTTGGGTCGAGGTGCCCAGGGTCGAGGTGCCCCCGTTGTCCATTGTAGTTCCGGGTCGAGGTGCTCAGGGTCGAGGTGCCCACTACATCATCAGTTCTAGGGCGATAGGAGCGGGTCCCTATAGTCAGCGGTGTTGGGTCGAGGTGCCCCCGTTGTCAGTTACAATTATTGGGACGCGTCCCAGGATCGAGGTCCGCTGCAGTACTCAACTCAACACATGGTAAGTCAAGAGGCAGCTGGCGAGCCAGGTAAGTGAAAATGCATTACATAACTTTGATAGGATTGTCACTGTTGCACATTAAACAAGTCCCATCAAAGTGGGGGCGACTGTAGGCACTGTATTTTTACGCATAAGTCCCTATGATGAGTCTCATTTTGGAGACACTACCTTTTAAGTCACGGAGGTCACGGAAAACGGACATCGGAAGGGGAATTCAGAATAAACAAGGTTCACTGTTTTCGTTGGTGCTACGTTCGTGTATACGTTCGAACGTCAAACAGATTACGGGCGTTCGTGCTGCGTTCGATGATGCGTTCGAACGGTGTTGGTAATTCTAGTTTTGCTACTAGCCTCACATTAAGCCCAATTCACCCAAACCTTGGCCCACACGTCCAAGCCCACTTAAAACACATATTTAACACATGGTGAAATCAAAACAAATCTAAAAATCACATACCAAATAAATAAAATACTTACACAAATTAAAGAAATTGCATGCCTAATTAAAATCAATCAACATACTAAATGCCTAATCTAAACCAATCAAATATAATCATACCAAGTTAAAATCAATCAACCAATATATTATTCCCAAACATAAAATATTGTATGCCTAATCAACATAAACTAAATATTCAACCTCCCTAATCCAACACCAAATCATATCCCTTTTTAAATACACAAATCCCTTTCCTTGTCAAGCCTAACCCTTTGCCTATAAAAAGAACCCTTCACCAACCTTCTCAAGGCTAGCTAGCTCATTCACATAAGAAACACCTAAGCTCATAGACACAATTCTCCCTCACTCTCAATAACAAAAAGATCACAAACCAAAGAACCCCCCATCGCCCCTTGACCAAAACACATCCCAAACAGCCCTAAACACACACATAAAACAGCCCCCGAACCACACCATAACACCACCGAAAATAACACCCAAAACAGTAGCCAAAACATCCCAAAACAGTAACTAAAATACAGCATCGAAACAGTAGCAGCGGCAGCGAATGGAGTCAAAACAGCATCAAAAGACGGAGGACGACGACCCACCCAAAATAGTAAGACAACGAACGAGAGCAGTGAACCAGTGAACCGGAAGAGTTGCGGAGCTTTACCCCTTCCGATCTTCGTGAAACGCGAGTCCAGAGAGACGACTTAAAAGGTTAGACCTGAGGGCACTTTTTTCATTAGTTTATATTAGTTTCTTTTATTATTGAATTGTATTCACATGAGAGTCGTTTATGGATGTGTGTTGTGGGTATTGGATGAATGGAAGAATGTTGTCTCTTGTGGTATATAGGATGGAAACCCAGACGTAAATTCCGTAGCCGAATCCGAATGGACGGTAGTGCGGTCTGTACTTGGGACACAACTCCACGTACCACTTGAGTAAACGGCACCTTCTCTTGTTTTGTGTTGCTTTGGTTTATTTATTCTTGTCATTTAAATTCTGCATGTTGTTTATTCCCGTATGATACGATCGAGTGCATGGGCTTAGTAAGTGCGATGAAAGGTTCCCTAATTGGAGGGTTAAAATCCTTCACCACGATGCTCTGCCGCACCGATTGATGTGTGTTCGGTTGAATGCGAAATACGTTCAATCGGACATACTTAGTTTGATATGATTGTCTTTATTTTCGTATGCATGATTCAACCGAGTGCATGGGCTTAGTAAGTGCGATGTGAGATCCCCTATGGGGAGGGGTAAAGCCCTTTACCACGAGGCTTTGCCGCGCCGGTTGATGCGTGTTCGGTTGAATACAAGATACGTTCAATCGGGCACACTATGTTTAGTATTATTGCTTTTCATTCTATGTATGCATGATTCAGTCGAGCGCATGGGCTTAGTATGTTGGTCTAAAGGTCCTCTCTTTGAGAGATCAAGAGCCCAAAAGGCCACCTTTACGGCAGTACTTCGCCGCGCCCCTTTATTTTATCGTTTATGTATTGCGTCCCATTTCATGCATCAGATCTGTTTCCGTTCGAACGCGTTTACGAACGCAACTCGAACGCACATGTATTTTGCCTTGTCATGCATCAGGTCTTATTTCTGTTCGAACGCGTTCACGAACGCCATACGAACGTGAGCATTTTGTTTCATTTCCGTTCGAACGCGTTCACAAACGCCACACGAATGAGAGCATTCTGTTTCATTTTCGTTCGAACGCGTTATCAAACACCATACGAACGCGAACCTTCTGTTTACCATTCGAACGCGTTTACGAACGCTACACGAACGCACACACACTTTCTTAGTTTCATAATGTATCAGGTCTGGTTTCTTTCGAACGCGTTCTCGGACGCTACACGAACGCGAACTTTCTGTTTACCGTTCGAACGCGTTTACGAACGCTACACGAACGCGCACCCACTGAATCGAGTCATCTTCATTAGATTTCATGCATAGTTTTCCTAGTAGCTATATCCCACATGTATGAATACAACTATGTTAATGAATTACAATTCATATGCTTGTGTCGTGATAACATTTGAGTATTATTTCTTGTGGTATATCGGATGGAAACTCAGACGTAAATTCTGTAGCCGATTCCGAATGGACGGTACGGTAGTGCGGTCTGTACTTGGGATACAATTCCACGTACCACTTGGAAAAGTGCCCATATGTATGTTTGTATGGTTAATATGTGTGCTTGTGTTTTCTTGAATGTAATATGCAAATAAAATGTATGTTCGTTGCTATTTTGATATATGTTAAGCATGCGATTTTAGATATGGGATATATGTGAAATGTGTGCATAAGTTTTATTTTGCATATGAGATTTAGAAGCATGATACTCTTGGAAATAAGTGTTACTTAAGCTTGATTAAATTATTACATAAATCCTTTCATTACAAGTGACATGAGTAAAGGACCATTCCGAACCCAACGGTTTGAGGTCTTCCCTTGCGAGGGGTGAGGGCGGCCTTAAATCTTTTTCCCGGTTCACACCGGGTGGCGACTCCATATTATTTAGTATTTTCCAACTAGGCCGCGAGCCTAGAACATGCGTCGCCCAGGTCCTGTTGTCCTACACCAATATTCTGATATACGACATGTACCGGTCTCCCAGGTTTACTTACCGACCAAAAATATAAACATTGACCAGGAACTGTTCAAGAATGATACTGTTATAACACTTCTCAATGTCAATTGCAACGCTTTTGTAATTTTGTTATAACTTAATCATTCATAGGTCTTGTACGTCTCTACCATTTAAAAAGAAAGTATATCGAATAAACTGCATATTTCATTCATAATAAATAATTGTTCATACACGTATATACAGAAAAATACATGAGAAATTGGCACGTCGAGTACCAACTCCAATAGAACGGCTTCATGCCGATTATAAAATATGATTTCTACCTAAGTATGAAATTTATTCACATAAGCATCATTACACATGGACTATTCAAAATGGAACCAACCTAACTAGAATTTACACTACGCATATATAACATCCCCAATACGGGAATGTTACTGGTAAGCAATAGATCCCACTGTCGCCCAAGCCTCTAACTCATGTACTAGAACTTTTGCTCTTATCTTAATAACATGCCATGTTTATTCAATCATACATGCAACTTAATAGCTTAAATAAACTTAAATGCTAGATCATGATAACAAGTATATGCATATATACGTGTCTGAGAATATATAAAGTGTATATAATATATGTACATCATCAAATACTTATTTGTGATATGAGAAAATGACATCCTAGAGATCTAAATTCTGCATGAGCATAGATCTAGAATGATGGACCTGATGATTAGTGACTGCAGTGTAACACTTGTCCTCAAACTGGGTCTCCAAAAGCGACACATGGCTCACCAAAAGAAGAATCCTGCAAAAGAACTGGGAAGTGGTGAGGGGTGAGTCCTGAGGATCTCAGTGAGTAGAGCTACAAAATAAGAAACTGAATCAGAATATTTGTGTGAAATTACTTATACTTAAAGTGCTTCTGAAAACTTTCTTTGGAAACTGATTCTTTTCTTTTAAACTGGAGAAAACATTTTTTCTGAAAAACTTTCTGTGAAAAACATCTCTAGTATTGTGAAAAAACTTGATGCATTGGGGCGTTACGTATCGCCGTCCCCCTAGCCCTGAACTATGTGTGCACACGGTCTATGTCCGTCAATTCCATAAGTAAGAGATGAGGTGGGTTTTTCCCCCATGCCTCGAAAAACATCATAAAACTCATGCTTTTAAACTTTAAGATTTCTAAACTTATTTTTACAAGAAATAACTGATAATCAATAAGGCTAACGCCCTAAAATATTTAAAATAAATCTGAAACAATAACAAGTAAACTCAAATCAACTTTGAAAGAAAAAGCATCCTCTCACAGATTTGAAGTCCAATCAAATTCTCTTCACGTCGCTGGGGGCGAACGAGGCTCCTGATAAGTATCTATATATAATACACTGAGTTAGAATCATGAGTTATAAAATACAGTTAGAAATCAAATTAAATTTCTCAACCTAGCTGGATTACTCCCTTAGAACATTTATATCCCTTAAAAGAAATGTGAAATAAAATTCAGACCCTTCATTATGCGTCGCATCTACCGAAAAATAAATTCTGGTTTTTGGGCCCGCGTCGCGATGCCGGTCCCATCCGCGTCGCGACGCGCCCGTGCAAATTGATTACACGTCTCTGCCTCATTCTTGTCGCGACGCCAATTCCAGGGCCATATTTGCTTCTCCCATAATTATCCTCAAATCCATTTCCACACAATCCCCAAACAAATACTACATCTAAAACACATCATAACCATCAAATGACACTCCCAACCTCTCATATTCACCCAAAATTCTATCATATTTTCCTATATTTCAATTAAAAACAAAACATGAAAACATTCCCATATATCAACTCTTTCACTCAAAAATCACCCAAACTACATTATCAATAAGTCAACAACACACTTCACTCAACCAACTATCAAAATTCAAAACACCACAATTTTGGTTAAGTAAGCTTACCTTATTTCAACTTCTTTCTTCCTTAACAATGCACCAAGAATCTCCTTTATCTTCTTTTAGGGTTTAGCTTGAATGGATTACTTTGTGTGGCTTTAAGTTTTTTGACAAAAAAAATTGCAAGCTCTATCTCCATCTCTCTCAATCCCACGACCAAACAAGGGAAGAAATGAAAGCATTTCCCTTTTTGTTTCTTACTTAACTAATTTTTAGAAAAGTCTAGTTAATTTTTCTTATTAGGCCTTTGGGCTTCTATCTTCATTTCTTTTTAAATTTGTTGTTGGGCCTAGAAAAATAATAGGGAAAGTTGGGCTAAAATTCAAGTATTAGATCATTATCTCAAGTCAATCCCGGAAAATATTTACTAGCCCGGAAAAGAAAATCCCAAACGTCACTAGCCGAACAAAATACTTGGGGTCGTTACAACATACATATCATCATTTAACATATTCGAATGGTCATGTTATAAACATACATCAACATACATGAATATCTCAACATAACTTATTATAACTTTAATTACACACTAGTGAACTTTAGTCACTTAATGTAATGTATCCACTAAACGTGTGAACCCTAATATGTTGCCCTAATGACTGCAACAGTTGTTGTCCATCATTCCCAAGCTTGTCCTCCACCTGGACGAGTGCATTGCCTGTAAGACCAAGACTAGGAAGAGTAAGTCATGGGAAAGACTTAGTATGTTAAAGTTAAAATATAATGTAATTAAACCTGGTAGTCTGTATTTATATGAACTTATACAATTAATAAATTTATGTCAAATTTGTATCCCGAATCATATGAACCATAAGGATTGTGACTTTAATTACAACTCAGAACCTGTAACATAATTGAAAACTATTAAACAATAATACAATTAACATACAATGGAGAACATATCGTGACCCTAAAATCATGACTAACAAATCATAATTAGACATGAAAACTATAAAAAAAAGTCAAATTCGTGTTTAACCTATATATCATGAACTGAAAACATGTACATGAAAAAATAGTCTGAAGCCAAAACATGAACATGACCATGAAATCGCCACTGAAAACATGGTTGAATACTTAAAACGTATCTACAATACTATACATGTAAAAATCATATTTGTAAACTGTAAACCTAAAACATAAGCTTGAAATCATAATTAGATATAGGAAATATAAACATGTTTGAAAATTATATACATATTTGTAAAACTTAATTTCGTAAAAACCGTAAACATGAGTTGAAAACTACATATGCCACAATTGGGATTGAGACATCTCCCCCACATCGTCATACGTACCAGGCTTGGTCTGTCGCCCCCGCGTACGCATGCACATGTTCTAAAATATAAGAACACATACCAGTATCGTGACCTAGCACCGCATAGGTATGAGAACATGCACATGGACATGAAAAGCCTATAGGGGTGATTAATGCCCAATGAGGCAACATGAGCGGTCTTAGGCTCGCTAAATATGAGGGGACAACTCGATACTGGTGGTTTGAAAATTTTTTATTTTCCTTGTTTTTTATAAAATATTTACTGAAAACTTAAACTAGTAGACATGAAAGATATATACTGAAAACACGTTTACATGAAAACATTAAACATGGCATGACGGTTGGGAAAAAAAAACATGCTGACAATAAATGAAAACATGTGACCATAATATATGAACTGAAAACATGGGATGTAACATAAAAAAAAGTTGTAAGCTTATACTGCTAGAACCCTACTTTTACGTGCTCACGAATCTGACCTAAATCACAAACTCAAAGCATTGAATAAAAGTCAAGTGAGCACTTATTATTTCTAAGAATTCATCCTAATGTAAACAAACTCATCATTAGACTTATGTTTCACTACATTGGACTAAAAATAATTTTTTTTAATTTTTTAATAAGAATATGTAAAATAGTAGGACTAACACTAACATGCACACAATCCCAAATTTAAAACTTGCATTGTCCTCAATGTACGATAAACGTAAAGAAACAACGAGTGACGAATAACACTACCGTACATGGAGTTGATCAAACTCATTTTGTCAGACTTTGGCTATGCGCGCTGTGTGGGTTACGCTAGTACCTGTATAAATACACATACAAAATATTACACACATAAATATCACCAAAAAATAACAAAACTAAAGTAAAGAAAATAAAAAAAATATGTGAGTTGCGTCCTCACTAGACTAAGTTTAACGTCTTTAGCCAGAAATGACCACCCAAATACTCATGGTGGTCTCAATTCATGTACTGGGTTTGCAGCCGCCGCATTCACATTTTCACTCTCTTTCCTTCTATGTGACGGTATATACTTGGATTGGTTTACACTGGCCCGCTTCCCTCGATCTTCCATTCTCACCCACATTTATTTGCCTTTATTAGTTGCTACAGAGGTTGTAGTTGCTGACTGTGCTTTCTCTTTTATCTTGGATGGACTGGGGTCTGGTGGTTTGGATTGGTAGTGACATGACGTAGCAAAATATCGAATTGATGGCACACCGCAACTGAGCTGTAGTGCTCTTCGTGTATAACCGCCTTGAAGGCTGCACACACCAATTTGGGAAAACTCATTGGGGCATATAACTTTGATTAATCACAAGCTGTCCAATTTGGGTCTCTAATGCTCTTATGGTTGCAGGTTGACTCTAAAATAGGGCATCATACTTGGCTTCCTACTTTTTGAGTATGTGTGCTAGTAGTTCCTTCAATCCTTTCTTTTACTTATGCCTTTGATTGTTCTACCACCCATGTTTTTAGCTATCTGAGTAGGGGTAATGGCTTTGTTTGTTATAGTTGTTAACATATTTGACCGACTCTCCATGTAGAGTGTAAGGCTCTCCATTTTGTACTCCCTCATATCTTGCACTTGTAGCTCCAACATTGTTCACATCATGCTTACTGAAGATCTCTAGACATTTACATATTTGGTATAGCTTGGCATTCAAGGTTGTGTTTAGCTTTAACTCGTAGACTTCTGCCGTTTGCTGTTGAATACTTCTTTCAATTGGCAATATGGAGTTATTATTCGCCATCCGTTCCAATAGATCTCATGCGACATTCTCATTTTTGGCCATTAGCGCACCTCCAGCCATTGCGTCTACTATAGTCTTTATTATTCCATTAAGCCCATTGTAGAAGGTCTGGACTTGTAGCTATTTTGCAATGTCATGATGTGGGCACTTACACAACATGTCTTTATATCTCTCTCATGCCTTGTATGAGGGCTTTGAATCATATTGCATGAATGACGTGAAGTCATTATGCAGCTTTATTTTTCTGGCGGGAGGGAAATACTTGGCGAGGAGCTTGGTGGACAAGTTTGTCCATGTTGTTAGGGTTGGTGCTCAGAGCGCCAATTCGGATCGTATTTATGTCCAATTCATGAATACGAGCAATATATTTCTCCATAATATTACTTATTTATGGTTGCACCTCTTGTCTTTTATATATGTATTCGATCTAATTTCGATTAGATTGAAACTAAATCATATTTAGTGATATATATATATATATTAGACAAAGACCCGACAATATATAATGTAGTGCGCAATTGCAACGTAGCTTGTAATTGACATTGGGAAGTGTCACTACTAGATATATATTATCAAATAAAGTTCATTGTCAAGATTTACTAACACGGGTCGGTTAGTAAAATCCGTTGAGACCAGTACATGTCGTATATCATGACTTAGTCCGATGGTTTATCCCAATGAACCATAAGTCTCAGGAGACTCATATAGACGTGTAGGTGTTTATTTGATAAACACTGAACGACTCGCCGAAGATTACCTAATAG
Source organism: Zanthoxylum bungeanum (assembly GCA_019454045.1). NCBI lineage: Eukaryota > Viridiplantae > Streptophyta > Magnoliopsida > Sapindales > Rutaceae > Zanthoxylum > Zanthoxylum bungeanum. Next base: position 28,300 of record SKCR01023852.1, on the reverse strand, counting down.
ATAGTACACCAATTTCAATAGGAATCTTCTCTGGTTGAGTAGCATAATGATTCTTTGACTTGAGATACCACTGTGGATATATGAGTCATCCTCCACACTTTGATGGCAATCACGTTATCGATCTATTTAGATCAGACATCCATCTGTTCGTTGGGTATGGACTCATGTTAATGATATCATATGAGTATCAAGATAGGATCCGTCGGTTTTGTGTACAAAGCATAAGTATTCATTATGGGATTAGCAATCTGTTAAATCCACAGATCTGTGGTACAATGCAGAAGAGAGTTCTAAGTATTCTTATGAGATTGTTAAGAGAAACGTCGATGGGATTATACCTATAGAGATTTGACGTTAATATCTATATCTCTGGAATAATCCGAATATCCGTGACATAAAGATTATACGTATGCGGTGACCTCGACCTCTATAGTTCAGCGAGTTTATCCGTGGTCTTCAAAATTTACGGGTGGGTAAATTATGGACATGAAATTGGATTTCGTGACAGATATGCCTGAACTTAGAGAGTCTCACTAATGAAATATAGTCGTAGAGCACTATGGCAACTTTTATGAATAATACTGATTATTTATAAATAGTTTAATGGTTAAACGAAAGATACATGCATATGGGGCCTTTTGGTCATTTCTTAATTAATGTGTATTTATATTTATTTCTTGATTTTATTAAATACACGTTAATTAATTGTCAAATTATGATATTTGACATATATCATTAATATATGTATTTGGATTATTTGAAGTAAATATAATACATATATTTGGATATTTATATTTAATTAATTATTTAATTGTTAAATAATTAAAGTAATTAAAAAAAATTCTAAGTTGATGTTTATTAAAGGAAATGATTAAGTGTAAATGTTTGACTTTTACATTAAAGAAAATGGTTATCAAATTGATTTTTGCTTCTTTAATTTGTTAAAATAGCAAAATATCTTTTTTTCTTTTTCTTTACCCATTTTCGGCCATTGACCTAAGTATATAAGGATTTTTTTTCCATTTGCTTCACACTTGTTGAAGCCACCAAAAACATAAACAAAAGAGACTTGAGAAAAAAAGAGAAGAAACCAAGAAATAATTCAGGAAAACTTGGATTTTTGTAAGTATTTCCAACTTTCTATTAGAAGGAAATTTATTCCTTTTGTTCTTGGCTACAACATATGTTATTCTTAGTTTTTTATACTCTCTTGTGTTTGTGTTATGATGGTTGGAAGCATAAATGAAAGATGTATGCATGTGTGTTTAATAAAGTATGCTTATAAATGGTGTATAAGCACACTTTTGATCATTTGATGATCTTGTTTCCATTTTAGAGTTGTTAGGCCACTCATTGATGACCTAGAATTGTTATTGAGTTGTTTCAAAGTGGTGAAACTTGTTTGGTGTTGTAGAGATTAAATTAAAATGTTGAATTTGGTTAATTTTGGTTAATTTTATTAATTGGACTAATTTGAGAAATTATGGTTCTTAACCTAAACCAAAATTGTGGTTTTTCATATATGTGTTGTATAATGATGTATTTATGATATACATTTAATTTGGTGTTGATTGGATATCATCTAATGTTGTTTTGAACAAATTTCGACCAAAATATAAAATATGGAAAATGTTGGGACCTCTCGACAATTTTGGATTTTTATGGGATTTTTATTGTGAGTTGTATTTTGATGTATATGATACGTATAAATTATTTTGGTAGTGATTTAAAATCACGTAAATTTGTATTTGAAAAATTAGGAATAAAATGATCAAAATGTAAACTATTGGGGTCTCACGGTAATTAAGAGAAAATCTGATTTTTGGGATAAAAATCTATTTTTGAGCATTGTGTGATTAGAATAAATTATTTTAATTTAATTTCTCAAGAAAATTAATTACCGGAAATTATTTCGGAGTGAAAATACGTGAAAATAGTGAAAAACAGCGTTATCGGGTAACAGTTGTCCAAACAGTGAGTTGGTCACTGTTCGGATAGTTCACGAACTGTCCAAGTGCGATTGGGGCTGACTTGGACAGCCCTCATGTGCATTGGTCGGTCGGTTTGCGTTTTATGCTATTTTACGAAAAAAGTTTGGGTAAAAGTTTCGCGGTGTTTCTATATTATTTATGTAGTTATTTGATGTCGAATAAATATGTTTAGGTGAAATATTAATAGATTTTTAATATTATATATTGAGTAATTTATTCGTAAGTTTAAAAATTTTAAACCACGATTTCACCCGAACCGCGCTTCTTCCGCTGGGTCTGCCAGAAAAACCCCAATAAAATGGTATCAGAGCGAGTCTGATTCTGAACCGATGATATGAGTAGCCTTTTTAAATTTGACATTTAATTAATCTTTACTATTTACATGCATGTATTTATTTATTTTGATTAAATAAAGCGAATTACATTTTTTAGGAAAATCCCCGTTAAATAAGGTTTTAAAGTGACTAGTATTAGGAATACTTGTTTCTTGGTCCGCCTTGTCAATACGGATGTGAATGATTTCATGATGTAATAGTTGTATCGTTTCAAAGTTGTGCAGTTATGGTTGAAGGTAGTTCATTTGAGCCGATATAACTTATATAATAAGAGACAAATTCAAGTGGAAGTGGAAATTCTGAACGTGCCAAAGCTGTCAGGACTACATCGGTAGCTTGAGTTTGTCATTGAAAAGTGAAGCCTTGATACGCCTCCTGTGAACATGCCAAAGTTGTCACAACGAGAAACGGTCAAAACCAAAATCAAGAGTCACAGTGAGTGTGATTGACAATGAATTGTCTACCCGTGAATATACGTAGGTGAGAACGTGCCAAAGCTGTGAGTCGAAATATATTCATGAGGTCCACTTCCCATTATGGAATTCAATTTAATTATTGAATTCTCATTTTCTGTTGGGGATTACGGTATTACGTAAAGTAGTGGGAGGCACTGCTTGGTTAAAAATCCATAACTAAGGCAGTGTGTAATATTATGAAAATTACCGCTTGTGTTTTCCTTATTCTATTATTTAGTTAGAATTAAACTTTTATCCACTACATGCATATTTTATATATGTTTTCTGACTTCACTTATGGTTACAGAAATTCTAGAATAGGTTCTAGATTAGAATAGACTATGATATAATCATTCTAGAGAGAATAGTTTCTTAAAGATTGACATGAATCAGTTCATGTCTTGAGATTCTTCACTGGCATTAAGAAAACCCCATTAGAATATCAGTCAGATTGTCTGATTTTATCAAAGCATAGAGAATACATATGAGATAGAAGAGTTAGTGGGAGAGTACAAATTTCTTTCTAGTGTTTTACATCATAATGACATTATCATTTTTAAGGTAATAATGAGATATTAATGAGGTAAAAAGATTTACCTGAGTCTTATTTTCTCCGTGAAAGCAGTGAGAGTGGTCTCTACTATATTTGATATAAAGTTTCATATATGATATAAAACTTAGAGACTTGTGATATGCTCTCATTAGTCGTACAATAGATATGATCTAATAAAGGACACAATAAGACTATATGTGTGACAATTAGTATAACTGTTTGACAGTTAGTGTGTCTATTGTATATAATATTCATCTTTCGTAAAAGATAATTCCTTTGTTGAAAGAGAAATTGATTAGAATGTCTAGTCAATCTTATGCATTATAAGATGATGGCATAATGAATACTATATTAAGTGCGATTAGAGACATCAATTCAATCGTGATTGATACGAGCTATTTTGATATGTTGTAGACTATAGGATTGGTCTTGAAACATGATTTTTTTATTATCTTTGAGATATTAAAAATGAGTTTCTTATTAACGGAGAATAAAGTCTGCAACCATTAGGGTCAGATTAGGTTTGATTTTAATTATGACGTTAGACGGTCTACGTCATAAAGAGTCAGAAAAGATACAATGGGAGTGTCACGGATGATTTTACTGTGAGAATGGAATTAGTTGCAAATTATGAAGTATTGACTTATGAAGTTGCATAGTGACCTTATAGATTATAAGTTTTGATATTAATGATTGTGCTTGCGGTTGTCAGAATAGTATTTTGAATTTGATCCCTAAATACTTGGACAACGTATTAGCTGAAGCACAATTTTTATGTAACATATGAGTCATATTGGCGTAGAACTTAGTTTCTACAAAATATGAATGATGCTGGCTAAGGGAAATAGTTGTGTTTGTTGGAAAAACTCAATATATCATAGCGGGCCTACTTATTATTGCCTACCTCTTGAGCGCTAGGTGAGTTCTTGAGGGCAATGCGTATGTGATACACATTTAGATGTGCATATGATACCGTGGATTGGCACTAGAGCAAGTGAGAGAAATTGTTAGGTTTGGTGCTCAAAGCGCCAATCTGGATTGTATTTATGTTCGATTCATGAATACGAGCAATATCTTTTTCCATAATATTACTTATTTATGGTTGCACCCCTTGTCTTTTATATACATATTCGATCTAATTTAGATTATATTGAATGTTTAGTGATATATATATATATATATATATATATATATATATATATATATATTAGACAAAAACCCGATAATATGTAATGTAGCGCGTAATTACAATGTAGCTTGTAATTGACATTGGGAAGTGCCACTACTAGATATATATTATCAAATAAAGTTCCTAGTCAAGATTTACTAACACGGGTCGGTTAGTAAAATCCGCTGAAACCAATACATTTCGTACATCGTGACTTGGTCCGATGGTTTATCCCAATGAACTATGAATCTCGGAAGACTCGTATAGATGTGTATGTGTTTATTTGATAAACACTAAACGACTCACCGAAGATTACCTAATAGATGGTACACCAACGTCAATAGGAATCTTCATAATTTACCTAATAGATTACCTAATAGATGTGTAGGTGTTTATCTGTGATCGTCATAATTTACGGATGGGTAAATTATGGACATGAAATTGCATTTCGTGATGGATATGCCTGAACTTAGAGAGTCTCACTAATAAAATATACTCGTCAAGCACTATGACAACTTTTATGAATAATACTGATTATTTATAAATCGTTTAAAGGTTAAACGAAAGATACATGCGTATGGGGCCTTTTGATCATTTCCTAATTAATGTGTATTTATATTTAATACTTGATTTTATTAAATACAAATTAATTAATTGTCAAATAATGATATTTGACATATATCATTAATATATGTATTTGGATTGTTTAAAGTAAATATAATACATATATTTGGATATTTATATTTAAATAATTATTTAATTATTTAATTGTTAAATAATTAAAGTAATCAAAAATAAAAAAAAATATCTTAGCTGATATTTATTAAAGAAAATGATTAAGTGTAAATGTTTGACTTTTACATTAAAGAAAATGTTTATCAAATTGATTTTTGCTTCTTTAATTTGTTAAAATAGTAATATAATTTTTTTCTTTTTCTTTACCCATTTTTGGCCATTGACCTAAGTATATAAGGATTTGTTTTTCCTTTTGCTTCACACTTGTTGAAGCCACCAAAAACATAAACAAAAGAGACTTGAGAGAAAAGAGAAGAAACTAAGAAATAATTCAAGAAACTAAGAAATAATTCTAGAAAGCTTGGATTTTTGTAAGTATTTCCAACTTTATATTAGAATGAAATTTATTCCTTTTGTTCTTGGCTACAACATATGTTATTATTAGTTTTTTCTACTCTCTTGTGTTTGTGTTATGATGGTTGGAAGCATGAATGAAAGATGTATGCATGTGTGTTTTATAAAGTATGCTTATAAATGGTGTATAAGTACACTTTTGATTATTTGATGATCTTGTTTCCATTCTAGAGTTGCTAGGCCACTCATTGATGACCTAGAATTGTTCTTAAGTTGTTTCAAAGTGGTGAGACTTGTTTGGTGTTGTATAAATTAAATTAAAGTGTTGAATTAGGTTAATTTTGTTAATTGGACTAATATGAGAAATTAGGGTTTTTAACCTAAACCAAAATTGGGGCTTTTCATATATGTGTTGTATAATGATGTATATATGATGTACATTTAATTTGGTGTTGATTGGATATCATCTAATGTTGTTTTGAACAAATTTGGACCAAAATACAAAATCTGGAAAATGTTGGGACCTCTAGGTAATTTTGGATTTTTGTGGGATTTTTACTGTGAGTTGTATTTTGATGTATATGATACATATAAATCATTTTTGTAGTGATTTAAAATCACTTAAATCTATATTTGACAAATTAGGACTAAAATGATCAAAATGCAAACTATTGGGGTCTCACGGCAATTAAGAGAAAAATCAGATTTTTGGGATAAAAATATATTTTTGAGTATTGTGTGATTAGAATAAATTAGTTTATTTTAATTGCCCAAGAAAATTAATTACCGGAAATTATTTCGGAGTGAAACTAAGTGAAAACAGCGAAAAACAACGTTACCGGGTAACAGCTTTTAAAACAGTGAGTTGGTCACTGTTCGGGCAGCCCACAATTTGTCCAAGTGCTGTAGGGGCTGACCTGGGCATCCCCCATGTGCATTGGTCGGTCGGAAACACATTTTATGCTATTTTACGGAAAAACATTTGCGTAAAAGTTTCACGGTGTTTCTATATTATTTATGTCGTTATTTGATATCGAATAAATATATTTAAGTGAAATATGAATAATTTAATATTGGATATTGAGTAATTTATTCGTAAGTTTAAAATTTTTTAAATTACGATTTTACTCGAACTGCGCATCTTCCGCTGCGCTAGCCAGAAAAACCCCAGCACTTGTAATGATCGATCTTGCTAGCAGTGACTGAAGCTATCCCTATGCTCCATTCTTCAATGAATACTGGAAAACTCACAAGCGAACTACTTTTTCTACCCCTCTATTGAAGTTGAAAGTGCTGTAAATTTTCAGGAAATTGCTTATGTGGGCATTAAGATCATCATTCGGGCTACCCCCAAACTACACTGATTTTTGTATCATGTGAACACATATCTTGATTTCCCATGCATTGTCCTAAAGGGGTGGTGGGACGATACATGATATGACCCCATCAATGATCGATATCGTCATATCCTGAATCGAGAATGACGATGTTACTTCCCATTGTTCGGGGTGTTGGTCATTCATGACGTTTGGAATCAAAGGAAAACAAAAGAAAAATGAAAAAGAAAAAGAAGGTGTTTAGCTAAGCAAATAAAACGTTGTCCTAATATTAATAAAGACAAATAAAATAAGTCCCTGGCAACGGCGTCAAAACTTGATCTTGATTTTATACCGCACACAAGTGCACGTGTATCGCTAAAGTAATATAGTGATTATTAGTCAGATGTCGTACCCACATGGACTTAGGGTCCGTTTGGTATAACTTTTTAAATATAATTTCTTCAAGTATAATTTTTATTAATATAGCTTTTAGAAGTAGAGCTTTTGATAAAAAAAAGTTTTTAGGTGTTTGGTTGCGAGTGAGAACTTTTATTAAACATTATAAAATTACTTTATTGGACAAATTTTTTAAGTTGTGTTATGAAAGAAATGAAATAATGTTATTAAATTAAATAAGAGTATTATAGATAATTTAAATCTTTAAAAAATCTTTTCAAGCTCTACTCCTAAAGCTCAAATTTTGAGCTTTTCCTAGTAGAGGTAAAATAATTTTTTTTGTCCTTAAAAGCTCTACTTAAAATGCAACCAAACATCACCAAAAATTTTGAAAATAGCTTCTGGGATTAAAAAAAGATCTTTTACCTCTACTAGAAGTCATACCAAACATGCACTTATTATTTCTCCTATTAATACCAAGACTAACCTATTTAACTTCAACTATATTATTGGTTAAGAAATGAATGTTTATTCTAAAATTACTAAAAGTAAATAAATAGCAAATAATAATTTTTGAGGTAAACTTTACATGCGAGAAGAACATAGGGTTGTAACTTCACCTAAGCATGCAAGAAATGAGTTCATGCACTTTTCATTTAATTAGGTTGTTACAAATTATTAACCTAGAACACTAAACTATCTACAAGTCTTTTTCAATGGTCAGGTAGAAATATTCAACTTAAACCATTTAACAATATATTTATGTCAATTAATTTAAACTAAATTCATTAAAAATAATTTCTAATATTAGCTACGTATGGCCAACATGTATATGCCTATCCTGAAGGGAAATCTATTTAAAAGAACTAGATCACGCGCTATTATTCACATGACTAACCCAAATTCCCTTCGTCGAGTTCCTAAGGATTTACCAAGACTATTCTATTGTTAGCCAGATAATAAAACATGCATTAAAACACATAGAATAATAAATAATTCTATAATAAACCCAAAAGAATAAAAAATACAAATTAATTAATAAACATGTGTTTGAGATCTATTACAACCATAAATTAATGAATTATATACTCATGATATTCAATAAAAACAAGCTAATAATTGATACAAACAAGTATTCATAAAAGATAAACTAGAGATAAAATGGAAGAAAAAACTCTCGTTTGCAGTCTTCGCCTTCAATCTATAGCACTAGTTAAAGCATTTGTCTTTGCCTTACTCTAGGCATTCTTCTATGCTTTGAGACTCCAAAATTGTGTTATGAGGCTTCTTTCTAGGTTTTGGGACAAACATATTCATATATAGGAGGATCGGTAGGTCTTTCTTAATCAAAAATTGAGTTCTGGACGAATTGGGGCTGGTCTCTCTGTGTTGCGAAGCACTAAACGCGCATCACGAATTTCTCAACATCTATTGGCTTGTTGAGTAGTGCAATGGCCAGCGTCATGACGTGCCCAAGTGAACACATTCTAGATTAATTTTCTTTATATGCGCGTCCCTAAACACTGTCCAACATCGAGACACACATCCCGACCTCTGGAAAGTGAACTAGTTTGTTATGAACTTTGTTGTTTCTGTTGGACAATTATGACCCATAGTATCACTATTTGTACAGAACATGATGTTGTTGTACAAATTAACTATGTGACAAAGGAAATTGCTCTTTTATCATTTGTAATTAGATTACCGGGATATATAAATGATAAAAGTCCATATGATTAGTTCCGGGTTGATAAGATATGAGACAATATCAATCCATGAAGGTTTAATCATTAAAACATCCCTAGTCGGAGTATTATCGAGATTGGACATCGATAATGCGGAATAGACTAGTATTGCACTTGTGCGTGTTATGGGAGTATAACGACATAGTTCTCATATATATGGGTATTGGATACTCATGCAAGTGTAATAGGATGTTGTGTTTACCGATGGTACGGAAACAGCTTCGCTCTGGATAGACCCATCGGAATTCCATTGGTAGTATGACTATGTGTCTATGGAAGTCCGAATCAGGGTAGGTGTATTTGGTCTTAACCCGAGACTTGCACCGCTAATACTTGCGACAATCAATATACTTTGGTTTTGGTCATCCACGGTTTTAACAGGTTCTATGTACGCCTCTTCTGGGTATATTGAGAATCGTAGTGTATTGGGTGTGATGCCAAGATGGAAGTATCACTTCAGTCATAGTGGAGATGATGATCACATAGGATACGTAACTGGTGCTCTTATATGCTGCAGCTATCGGGATAATATGACTAGGTCATAGTTATCCGATTATAGAGACTAGTTACCAGAGATCCGACATGTGATTCGTACGGGGCAGACACAATTCCAGCCCCAGGCCTAGCATGTGACATCTGATACTGGATCGCAATACGTATACTAAGTCACATCAACTTTGAGTGAAGTGATGCATGTCACTTTTGTGATTGATGGAAGTAGTTGCAGACTTTAAAGTCTTGTACCAAATTTTGAATTTGGCAATTGGTATTAGTTTTTGGAAAACAAATACACAACATCATCTTCATCTCCTCCCTCTCTCTCCCTCACGGCTTAGAAGCCTTTTCTCTCATTCTCCATTTTCTGAAAATGCCGAGAGTTACACAAGGGAAATAGAAAGATTTATGGCAAATTTTTCTATGATGCTAGCACATCCAAGGGGTCTCACAAAGGTGATAGGGAAACCCATTCATGAGCATGGAATCACACTTAAAGCTTGGATCTTGAGGGACCACCATGGAGGACCTTGACCGAGACACACAAGGAGCACAAAGGGACATTGGCCGAGAGCTTCAAGGAAATTTTTTTGTGTTCATCGCATCGCAAATCCGATCAAAGTGAGTATTTCTGTAACTTTACTTTGTTGTATTCGCACTTTTCATTACTTAATTAGATCTTGGTTTGACCTAGAAAACCCAACAATTTCATCCATAGTTGAATCTGTTTGAGTCTTGATATGATTTTAACCTGCAAAACACACCCGAAACACATCAAAACACTCATAAAATTCGAGATAACGCACAAAATATTAAGATAAAATGGTGGGAAATATATGTATATTAACCGCTCATCAGTTAACTAATAAGAACTACCTAGAACAAGCCAAACAAACCACTCAATGTGTTCTAAGTGTTGGGGTTTTGGGCAAAATACCCGGGTTACGCAGCGGAATGCGGGAAAATCAAATTTTCCCATTTCTTTAATTTTTCTTGTGTAATTAAAATAAACTTATTTATTTTAATCACTCAATACTCAAAAATAGAAATTCTTAACCCAAAAATCATAATTTCAGTAAATTACCATACAACTCCAAAACTTTCCATTTTAATCATTTTAGTCTTAAGTTGTTCGAATTAAGCTTAGGTGATTTCCAATCACAACCAAAATGATTTGTACATCAAATATACATTAAAACATAAATCTGAAAAATTTTCCAGATTTTTCAGTAATTACGGAAATGCCCCTAAACTTTGTATTTTGATAATTTTAGTCCTAATTTGTCAAATACATAATTAGGTGATTCCAAATCACTACCAAAATGATTTATACACGTCTTATACAAGAAAATACAAGTTGAAATTCAAGAAAATAATTTTTCCCAAATTACCGAGAGGTCCCTTAATTTTCCAGGATTTGCAATTTGGTCATTTTTAGTTCAAAACATGTCAAGATCATATCCAATCAATCCCAAATTTAATATACATCATATATACATCAAATTACAACACATATATGAAAAGCCCCAAATTTGGAAAGGGTTATGAACCCAAATTTTATAATTTCCATAAATTGACAAATTATACCAAATTAAACAAATTCAATACTTTAATCCAATCTTTACCACACCAAATAAGTCTCACCACCATGAAAGAACTGAAGAACAATTCTCGGTCATTTATGAGTGGCTAAGAAACTCTAGAATGACAACATCACCATCAAATGGCCAAAAGTGTGCTTATTAACCATTAATAAGCAAACTTTGTTTGTATACATGCATACATCTTTCATTCATGCTTCCAACCATCATATTGTCGGAAAATTATGACCCATAGCATCACTATTTGTACAGAACATGGCATTGTTGTACAAATTAACTATGTGACAAAGAAAATTGCTCTTTTATCATTTATAATTGGATTACCTGGATATATAAATGATAAAAGTCCATATGATTAGTACCAGATTAATAAGATATGAGACAATATTAATCCACTAAGGTTTAATCATTAAATATCCCTAGTCATATTATTATCGAGACTGGACATCGATAATGCGGAATAGACTAGTATTGCACATGTGTGCATTATGGAGGCATAATGGCATAGTTCTCATATATTTGGGTATTGGATACTCATGCAAGTGTAATAGGAGGTTCTGTTTACCGATGGTATGGAAACAGCTTCGCTCTGGATAGACCCCTCGGAATCCCATTGTTAGTATGACTATGTGTCTATGGGAATCCGAATCAGGATACATGTATTTGGTCTTAACCTGAGACTTGCATCGCTAATACTTGCGACAATCAATATACTTTGGTTTTGGTCGCTCGGGGCTTTAACAGGTTCTGTGTACGATTCTTATGGGTATACTAAAAATCATAGTGTATTGGATGTGATGTCAAGATGGAAGTATCACTTCAGTCATCTGGAGATGATGATTACGTAGGATACAGAACTAATACTCTTTAGTACTGCAGTCATCGGGATAATATGACTAGGTCATGATTATCCGATTATAGAGATTAGTTACTAGAGATCCGATATATGCTTCGTACGGGGCAGACATAATTACAGCCCCAGGCCTAGCATGTGATTATCGATACTGGATCGTAATATGCAATACTACGTATGCTACGCCTGACAAAGATCTTGTATTCCGTAGAAGAATATTTCTGGAGAATTGGGTAGGCACAGTGCTTTGCTAGAAGCCAACCATATCTTGTAAATCGGTAAGAATGTGGTATCGGGTACGCACGCATTCAGATAGTCCGTTAAATCGTATTTACTACCAACATATCCATGGATCTCTTGGGTCGCTTCCCGAAGATTCACCGTTGAGATTTGACTCGAACAGAAAATTAATCTGGGATTAATTATGAAAGAGAAAATTAATCTGGGATTAATTATGGCAATAAATTAATCTGGGATTAATTATGAAAGAGAAAATTAATCTGGGATTAATTGCGTCGAGAATTTATCTGGGATTAAATTCATCGAGAAGAGAGAACGCAATTAATTTGGAATTAATCGGTAAAGTAAATTTAATAGTTAAATTAGATTTTACTATTTAATTTATTTAATTGTGCTAAAATAATATATCAGATATATAAATTGAAATTAGATTTCAACGCGGAATTGAAATTTGATTTTAATTCAAGCGAACGAATTAATTTGGAATTAATTCACGAGCGACTTCCGTAATAATTTTGCTAGGCATTATTATTTAATTAAATTAGATTTAATTACGTCGCGACGGAAAATTCGTTTAATCAGATTAAACGAAACCGAGCCCGAAGTGTGTTGAGGAAACAACTTGAATTTTGAATTTAAAATGGGTCCCACCAACTTACATCACTTGTAACTTTTTGTTGATGAAAATGGTTGAGTGTAATTATGGTAACTTACACAACACACTTTGTATTTCTTTTTTTGAAAATGATATACAAAAACTTAAGTGACTTTGACTTTGGTATTATGTTTTTAAGAAACAAAATACAAAGAAAACTTCATCTTCTCTCCCTCTCCCTTGGCCGAAACTTAGCTCATTGGAGGAGAAAATTTTTCTTTCAATTTTTATTCAAGCTAGTACTTAAAGGAGTGAATCAAGGTAATATGGAAACTCACCCAAGTGTTGGAAACACTCAAGAAGGACTTGGAGCTTCCACCGAAATGCATAAAAAGTTTTGAACTCATTCGATCAATGTGAGTATTTTCCGCAACTCTTTTGATTTTATTCACACACAAATCACTCTTAGACGATCTTGGGATGTTCTAGGAACACTTACAATGGTATCAGAGCCATCTAAGTTTGATTTGGAATTCTAGGGTTGTTAAACTTTAATTTGGGAATTTTATATTTGGAGCTTGATTTTCTTAAATTGATGGTTTGGTTGAGTTTATAAGATATTGAATTGGATTTGTGTATTGTTGGATTTGTGATAAATTGATTAGATCAATAATCCCCAAATTCTAAACTTGGCCGAATATATACCCTATAATAAATTCATGGTGATTTTTTGAAATTTGACAATTGGATATGTTAAATGGCATGAATTGAATATTGATTATTGATTTAATTGGATTGAAATCAAAAATTGGATGTTAATTTTATGCCTTTGCCGTGAATGAAGCATGTTGTTGGTAGATTGATTTTGCTTCAATTTGTTTTGGACATGAATTGAAAATGATGAGCATGATTAATTGAATTAATTAGTGTTTTGGAAGCATTAGATTAATTAATTAATTATGGTAATTAAACTTGAATTGAATTAATTTATAATTTGGAATAATGAATTAATTTAATTGTTGTATTTGGGCTTAATGGGCTTGGTTGGGCCAAGTTTGGTTTAGGATAATTGGTTGGATCCAATTGGGCCTAAAACCATTTCCATAAAGTCCAAATATGATAATTGGGCCTTTAAAATTTTAATTGGGCCTAATGGGCCTAAATTGATTGTGTTGGGTTGACAGAAAAATGAAGGAAGAAAATGGCCCTTGGTCGAGAGTAGGAAGAAGGAAAGAAGAGATAAATCATTTGTGTTGGGTTGGTTTGTGTATCTAATACAATTAATTGATTTTCCAAAATCAATTAATGATTTACCAAATTCAAAATTGGTAAATGGCATTAAAGCCATCCAACTACCTCCGTCAATCAAAGTGACAAGTTGTCTCATCACGCAAAGTGACTAGACATCACATCAATCAAAGTGACTAATGATTTGACACTTGATGTGACTTGTGGGCCGCACTTAATTTGCAATACGAGTGTGCCCGCAAATACTCTCGGGCTCAGGTTCGCTAATTCCGAATTAAAAAATTTTCCGTTGCGACGTAATTAAATCAAATTTAATTAAATAATTTTGCCTAGTAAAATTACTATTCACGTCGCTAGCGAATTAATTCTAAATTAACTCGTTCGCCCGAATTAAAATCTAATTTTAATTCCGCGTCGAAATCCAATTTCGGATAATATATCGAATATATTATTTTATCGATTAATTCCAAATTAATTGTTCTCTCTCTTTAAATAATATTTTATCCCAGATAAAATATCTCCATTAATTAATCCAAGATTAATTTTCTCTCTCTTATAATCAATCCCAGATTAATAAAGTACGAGTCATACGTCATCGGTGAATCTTCGGGAAGCAACCCATGAGATCCCCAGATATGTTGGCAGTAAATCCGGTCGTCGGACTATCCGAACACGTACGTACCTAGTACTACGTTTTTACCGATTTACAAGACATGGTTGGCTTCTAATAAAGCACCGTGCCTACCCAATTCTCTAGAAATATTCTTACTGGAATATGTGATTTATATCAGGCGTAGTATACGTAGTATTACGTATTTCGATCTAGCATCTGATGTCACGTGCAAGGCCTGGGGCTGGAATTGTGTCTGCCCCGTACGAAGCACATATCGGATCTCTAGTAACTAGTCTCTATAATCGGATAATCATGACCTAGTCATATTATCCCGATGACTGCAGTACATAAGAGCACCAGTTCCGTATCCTACGTGATCATCATCTCCACTATGACTGGAGTGATACTTCCATCTCGACATCACACCCAATACACTACGATTCTCAATATACCCAGAAGAGGCGTACACAGAACCTGTTAAAGCCCTGGACGACCAAAACTAAAGTACATTGATTGTCGCAAGTATTAGCGGTGCAAGTCTCAGGTTAAGACCAAATACACCTACCCTGATTCGGACTTCCATAGACACATAGTCATACTACCAATGGAATTTCGAGGGGTCTATCCAGAGCGAAGCTGTTTCCCGTACCATCGGTAAACACAACCTCCTATTACACTTGCATGAGTATCCTATACCCAAATATATGAGAACTATGTCGTTATGCTCCCATAACACGCACAAGTGCAATACTAGCCTATTCCGCATTATCGATGTCCAGTCTCGATAATACTACGACTAGGGATATTTAATGATTAAACCTTCGTGGATTGATACTGTCTCATATCATCTCAATCCGGAACTAATCATATGGACCTTTCATCATTTATACATCTTGGTAATCTAATTACAAATGATAAAAGAGCAATTTCCTTTGTCACATAGTTAATTTGTACAACAACACCATGATCTGTACAAATAATGATGCTATGGGTCATAACTATCCAAAACTCTCCCACTTGGCCTATAGCCAATCACTCAAGTGTCCTACACCCGAACTATGTATGGTTCACTCAAACTTCTGCTGAGGAAAGGCTTTTGTAAGCGGATTTGCATGGTTATCATCTGATGCGATTTATTCGATCATCACATCGCCATGATGTATGATCCGAACGAATTAGATGAATATTGAAGTATTTACCTGGATCGTTGATGAGACCATTAATTCTTTAGCCTGTGTTGAAGCCTAGCTCAGCTGCTAACAGAACTATATCTAATCTAATTAGATTATTATCAATCCAGAATATGGATGGCAGGCAGACGCAGACCCGGCCCGGGTCCGCATGGACCCGGAATGTCCGGGTCCGGTTAGACCCGGATCTGCTTTAAAAAATTGCGGATCCGGGTCTCATTTTAATAGACCTGCATCGTTCCGGGTCCGGATGCGGGTCCGGAGTGATCCGGACCCTGTTACTTGGGACCCGGGAAAAAAAAAAAGAAAAAAAAGAAAAAAGGATTTACTCAACTCAGTCTCAAGTCTCAACTCATTCACAGATCACAGTTTTAATTTAACATTTTAACCCTAAAAATCGCCATCAGCCCTCCCTCTCCATCAGCCCTCCCTCCGTCCCTCGCCATCACTCATCAGTCATCATCAGCCCTCCCTCGCCTCGCCAATCGCATTCGCCATCAGCCCTCCATCGCCAATCGCCATCAGCCCGCCATCACCATTCACCAAATCGCCATCACCACCAAATCGCCAACTCGCCAGTCGCCATCAGCGGATCAGCCCATCGCCAAATCGCCGACAATCAACTCACTGCCCCTTCCCCCATTTTGACGCCGTATTTTCTTTTCTTGCTCCTTGCCCCCATGTTGATATGGAATATTGAAATTGGAGGAAAAAAAAAATCTGCCAGTTTTGCGGATCCCGGGTCCGGACCCGGCAACGGTTAACCGGGTCCATATCCGGACCCGGGTCCATGAAACAGTTTGCGGATCCGGATCCTTAAGGATCCGGGTCCGGATCTGGAATTTGCCATCCCTAATCCAGAAGGCTTCTATTGCTGCCTCAGCTGCAGCAATAATCCACTTTTGTTGTTTATTCTGTAACAGTATCTTGCATGGATAATTTCCAGCTCACTGTTCCTTTATTCAAACTGTATAGTACCATTCTTACGACTAATAGTCATTTTTATCGGTTAGGAAACTTGCAGCAGTGAACCCAGTCACTTCAAGTTCTCATTCTCCATAGTATAAGAAAGCATCCTTAGTTCCTCTTGTTGGGTTTCTACGGTCTAATCGGGATCGATTTAAGCAATGAAACAATATGAGAATACATCAATGAGGTACAAAATACTCACAATGATCGGTTGAGCGATGCGAGGAACAACAAAACTTCAAGCTTTTCTCCTCCAAGGCTCACGATAGTGGCTGTTTTGAGCTCCTCAATTTTCGGCCATGGAAGGATCTACAACTCCAAGCTTTCGAATGATGATTCCATGCTCACAGGTGCGGTTCCCTATCACCTTCGCAAGACTCCGGAAGTGTGCTAGCACTTGGTAATTTTTGCCACAAAAATCACCTTGCTTCTCCTATTCATTCTCGGCTTTTACCAAAATGGAAGAAGAAGAAATGGCCTTGAGGCCGTGAGAGAGAGGGAGGGGAATGAGAGAGTTAGATGTGTTAAGTTAAAATTGATTTCCAAAATCAATAATAACATATACCAAAATTTGTGAAATGGCTTTCAAAAAGTCAACAAATTTTTGGAGGCAAAAATGCATTAAATGCATTCAACAACCCACATCAACTATTCACATCACAAGTGACTTGACATCACATCACTCAAAGTGACAAGTGATTTGACGCTTGATGTGACTAGTGATTTGACGCTTGATGTGACTTGTGGGCCGCACTTGAATTTGAAATTCGAGTGCGCCCGCAAACACTCCCGGGCTCGGGTTCGCTAATTCCAAATTAACGAATTTTCCGTTGCGACGTAATTAAATAATAATGCCTAGTAAAATCACTATTCACGTCGCTAACGAATTAATTCTAAATTAACTCGTTTGCCTGAATTAAAATCTAATTTTAATTCCGCGTCGAAATCCAATTTCGTTTAATATATCGAATATATTAATTTATCGATTAATTCCAAATTAATCGTTTTCTCTCTTTAAATAATATTTTCTCCCAGATAAAATATCTCCGCAATTAATCCCAGATTAATTTTCTCTCTCTACTAATTAATCCTAGATTAATAAAGTGCGAGTCATACATCATCGGTGAATCTTCGGGAAGCGATCCATGAGATCCCCGGATATGTTGGCAGTAAATCCGGTCGTCGGACTATCCGAACACGTACGTACCTAGTACTATGTTTTTACTGATTTACAAGACATGGTTGGTTTCTAGCAAAGCATCATGCCTACCAAATTCTCCAGAAATATCTTTACAGGAATATGTGATCTATATCAGGGGTAGTATACGTAGTATTGGGTATTACGATCCAGTATCGGATGTCACGTGCAAGGCCTGGGGCTGGAAATGTGTCTGCCCCGTACGAAGCACATATCGGATCTCTGGTAACTAGTCTCTATATCGAATAAACATGACCTAGTCATTTTATCCCGATGACTGCAGTACATAAGAGAACAAGTTCCGTATCCTACGTGATCATCATCTCCACTATGACTGGAGTGATACTTCCATCTCGACATCACACCCAATACACTATGATTCTCAATATACCCAGAAGAGGCGTACACAGAACCTGTTAAAGCCCTGAAAACCAAAACCAAAGTACATTGATTGTCGCAAGTATTAGCGGTGCAAGTCTCAGGTTAAGACCAAATACACCTACCCTGATTCGGACTTCCATAGACATATAGTCATACTACCAATGGAATTCCGAGGGGTCTATCCAGAGCGAAGCTGTTTTCCGTACCATCGGTAAAACACAACCTCCTATTACACTTGCATGAGTATCCTATACCCAAATATATGAGAACTATGCCGTTATGCCCTCACAATGCGCACAAGTGTAATACTAGTCTATTCCGCATTATCGATGTCCAATCTCGATAATACTACGACTAGGGATATTTAATGATTAAACCTTCGTGGATTGATACTGTCTCATATCATCTCAATTCGGAACTAATCATATGGACCTTTCATCATTTATACATCTTGGTGATCTAATCACAAATGATAAAAGAGCAATTTCCTTTGTCGCATAGTTAATTTGTACAACATCACCATGATTTGTACAAATAGTGACGCTATGGGTCATAACTGTCGAACAATCTCACACTTGGCCTATAGCCAGTCAATCAAGTGTCCTACACCCGAACTATGTACTGTTCGCTCAAACTTCTGCTGAGGAAAGACTTTCGTCAGCGGATTTGCATGATTATCATCTGATGCGATTTATTCGATCATCACATCGCCACGATGTATGATCCGAACGAATCAGATGAATATCGAAGTATATATCTGGATCGTTGATGAGACCATTAATTCTTTAGCCTGTGCTGTAGCGTAGCTCAGCTGCTAACAGAACTATATCTAATCTAATTAGATTATTATCAATCCAGAAGGCTTTTTTTGCTGCCTCAGCTGCAATAATAATCCACTTTTGTTTTTTATTCGGTAACAGTATCTTGCTTGGAAGATTTCCAGCTCACTGTTCCGTTATTCAAGCTTTATAGTACCGTTATTACGACTTATAGTCGATTTTTATCGGTTAGGAAAATTGCTGTAGTGAACCCGATCATTCAAGTTCTCCTTCTCCATAGTATAAGACTTGATCCTCAGTTCAAAGCGTATGAGACACTAGGTCGCGTACATTTATCAATGTACGAGTTCTCGGAGAGTATGAACAACTTTAAATCTATCCCATTAGATCTTTATTCCTAGAATAAAGGTTGTTTCTCCCAAGATTTATACGGATTTTCTCGAAAGCCAAGCTTTCACCGATTATATTTATGGGAATATCATTTCCAAAAAATGACAGATTATCATTATTTAGGACTTTCGCTGTCAGTGCGCTCCCACTAACCTTTTTATATACACAAGAATCATTTTTCGTTTTGAATTAAATCATACACCATTATGATTACTTCGAAACGATAATTTCAAAAACGCAATGCTTACTTCAATCCATACATGGATCAAATAACCTGCAAACCTTGTTTGCTTGTTTTGGTACGACAAAACCGTCAGGATGTTGTAAACATCCTCCAAAAGGTTTCTGTTTAAGGAAAGCGATTTTGACGTTAAGCTGCCATATTTCATAAATGAAACATGCAGCATTAGCAAGCATTATCCAAATGGATTTATCAATGGCAACATGTAAAAGGTTTTGTCGTAATCGACACAATGTTGATAACGATACCTTTTTCGCTACAAGCCCAGCTTAGTACGTTTGTATGTTGCCTTCCATGTATGTCTTCATTGAAGACTTATATAGTACCAATAGGCACAATGCCTTGTGGTACATCAACTAGTATCCAAACTTAGTTGGTATACATGGAATCCATTTCGGATATCATGGCACTTTGCCATAATAGGGAGTCGATACCTTGTATCACTTCCTCATACGTAGTCAGTTGGTATACCTCAATAAGATTGACATTTTTATGAGGTGAGATCAGAAACCCATACCTCCCAGGTTGTTTCCTAACTCTCTCCGACTTACGTGGTTATTGTGTATTCAAAGATTATTGGTATGGTTTCATCCTAGATGAACTATATATGTTCCATTAGAACTCGATGCCTGGAATAGTATTACTCCGATTTTTCATCGAGTTTTACTTTCCTCCCACTTACCACTGCATATAGGTATTTCTCTTAGGAAAACCGCATGGTGGGCAACAATTAAATTGTTCTCATGTGAGTTGTATAAGTACTATACTTTGGTTTCCCTAGGATAACCTACAACTTAGGCTCTTATCCAATTTGGGTTATAGTTTGGTATCATCCAAACATATGCCTAGCATACCTAAATCTTCAGGATTGAGAAAACCCAGTTTCTTTTCTGTTCATATCTAATATGAAGTCTGTCAAACAGATTTTATGGAACCTTATTCAAAATAAGTTCTGCACTGTTAATGCGTATCCGTTAAAGAAATGGTAGCTCAGAGTGACTCATGATTAACCTTATCATGTCCAACAAAATTTGGTTTCTCCGTTTGGACACACCGTCAAACTGACGTGTTCCGGGAGGAGTCCTCATTGAAAGAATACTATACTCTTTCAAGTATATAAGAAACTTATTGCTTCAGTATTTTCATCATGGTCTAACCGTGATGGTTTTACACTTTAGCCGATCTGTTTGTCTATTTCGTGTCGAAACTCTAAAAGTTTTCGATTTGTGTTTCAAAGGAAACATATAACCATAACACGATGCCACATCTGTAAAGGTCACGAAATATTCATATCCACATCTAGCCTAGCTAGATATGGGCCCACCTACGTCACTATGAACCATGACTAACAGATCGGTGGCAATTACACTTTACCAAGTAAATAGTGTTTTAGGCACTTTGCCTAATAAACTAGATTCGTAGACATTATTTGAATGGAATCAAATTTGTCCTAGTATCCACTCTTCAAAAGTGTGGATATACGAGTCTTGTTTAATGATGTCCCAGACAGCAATGCCACATTTAAGTTTTAACTGATTAATTCAGTTTGAGCTATTTATTTGTCATATTATATGTGTGAGATTGATTTATATTCAAAATATAAATGCTGTTATTCATATATAATGTGTTTATCTCAATATCATCTTTATAAAATGAAACACTTTAGTGTTCTAGAATATAAAGGTATACCCGCAATGGGTTAAACCCTGATATAGAGATAATGTATCTAGTCAAACTAGTTACATTTTAACAGTTTCCTAATTCAAGTACATACCCGAAGGGTAGTTCCTAAACTTAGGTATCTACGGTTAAAACAGCGATTGTCGTCCCATTTCCGATCCGTAGATTAATCTCAACTGAAGTCAGTATCCTGCTTACAGCAGATTCTGCATAACAGTACATATTTATGTACCACATTTAGTATCTAAAATCCAATTTTAATACTAGCAGTGAACATATTTATGACAAACATATTTGAAGTCAGAGCCTTGCTCGTTCTTCAATTCCTTCATGTCTGCCTTGTCCATACGGCAGTCACGCTTCCGTGTTCCCGTTTGCCACAATTTAGGCAGACATTTTGGGATATGTCATTTATCTTCCCAGAAGATTCTAATGACTTTGCCTTTGCCTCTTTTCGACACCCAGAAGCCTTTGGCTAAGCCTTGGCCTTCCAGAATGTCGAAGTAAGGTGCGCCTTGCGCTACTTGCCTTATTGCGAACTTTTGCTTTGTCTCATTGAGTATAACCATTAACTCTCCAAGAGTTTATTATTGCAAATTAGTACTTCTACGATCTAAGGATAGATCTATGAAGATCCTTAAATTTCATTATCATAATATAAGGATCTAATCCTTAGTTCTGACTAAGAAATTAACGAGTCTATGTGGCAAGCATAATGGATTAAGCACTAAAGTTATCATCACATGAATATTCCAAATATCATGTTCTACTATTTGCTTAACTCCGGGATTAGGCATAAGATGTTATTTTATCAAATAAAGTAACTTCTTAGTTTTCATTATTCCCAATTTGAAAATTAAAGTCGTTTAAATACATTTTCACCCAGGATTATGTTTTAAACACTAATCTTTCAATTTATCTTGATTCTAATAGTCCAACTATTAATCAACGATTTTAGGTACTATTTATTATAATGATTACTATAGTCTAACTATATAATCAACTATAATTCAATAGGTTAAATTCAATTATATTGATTACTATAATTCAATTATAAAATCAACTATTAATTGAAATAGTTAATTCAAATATATTGATTACTATAATCCAATTATATAATCAACTATAAATGAAATAGTTTGAATACAGTCCAACTGTTTTATTTAAAAAAACGATTAAATATAAGTCCAACCAATTATAACTAATGGACCTTTAATATTTTAATTGGGCCTAAATTGGTTTCTTGGCAAATAAGGGTGATTCCTTAAATGGGCTTTGTTATTTGGGTTTGACCCATGTTGACCAAAAGTCCATGCCTTAAGAAATTAATTAAAAGCCCATTGGACTTTAATTAAATTAACATTGGATGTTAATCGGGCTTTGAGACCCTTAACGGTTAGATTTAAAATCTAAGTCGTAAAGGTTCGTTAATAAAATGTAATATTTAATTTGGAATTAAATATATGAATTAGTATTAAATGCAAATTAAAACTTCAAGCTTTTCTCCTCCAAGGCTCACGGCAGTGGCTGTTTTGAGCTCCTCAATTTTTGGCCATGGAAGGATCTCCAAGCTCCAAGCTTTCGAATGATGATTCCATGCTCACGGGTGCGGTTCCCTATCACCTTCGCAGGACTCCGGAAGTGTGCCAGCACTTGGTAATTTTTTCTACAAAAATCACCTTGATTCTCCTCTTCATTCTCGACTTTTACCAAAATGGAAGAAGAAGAAATGGCCTTTAGGCCGTGAGAGAGAGGGAGAGGAATGAGAGAGTTAGATGTGTTAGGTTAAAATTGATTTCCAAAATCAATAATAACAAATACAAAAATTTGTGAAATGGCTTTCAAAAAGTCAACAAATTTTTGGAGGCAAAAATGCATTAAATGCATTCAACAACCCACATCAACTATTCACATCACAAGTGACTTGACATCACATCACTCAAAGTGACAAGTGATTTGACGCTTGATGTGACTAGTGATTTGACGCTTGAAGTGACTTGTGGGCCGCACTTGAATTCGAAATGCAAGTGCGCCCGCAAACAATCACGGGCTCTGGTTCGCTAATTCCAAATTAACGAATTTTCCGTTGCGACGTAATTAAATAATAATGCCTAGTAAAATCACTATTCACGTCGCTAACGAATTAATTCTAAATTAACTCGTTTGCCTGAATTAAAATCTAATTTTAATTCCGCGTCGAAATCCAATTTCGTTTAATATATCGAGTATATTAATTATCGATTAATTCCAAATTAATCGTTTTCTCTCTTTAAATAATATTTTATCCCAGATAAAATATCTCCGCAATTAATCCCAGATTAATTTTCTCTCTCTACTAATTAATCCTAGATTAATAAAGTGCGAGTCATACATCATCGGTGAATCTCCGCAATTAATCCCGGATATGTTGGCAGTAAATTCGGTTGTCGGACTATCCGAACACGTACGTACCTAGTACTATGTTTTTACCGATTTACAAGACATGGTTGGCTTCTAGCAAAGCATCATGCCTACCAAATTCTCCAGAAATATCCTTACAGGAATATGTGATATATATCAGGCGTGGTATACGTAGTATTGCGTATTACGATCCAGTATCGGATGTCACGTGCAAGGCCTGAGGCTGGAAATGTGTCTGCCCCGTACGAAGCACATATCGGATCTCTGGTAACTAGTCTCTATATCGGATAAACATGACCTAGTCATTTTATCCTGATGACTGCAGTGCATAAGAGAACAAGTTTCGTATCCTATGTGATCATCATCTCCACTATGACTGGAGTGATACTTCCATCTCGACATCACACCCAATACACTACGATTCTCAATATACCCAGAAGAGGCGTACACAGAACCTGTTAAAGCCCTGGACGACCAAAACCAAAGTACATTGATTGTCGCAAGTATTAGCGGTGCAAGTCTCAGGTTAAGACCAAATACACCTACCCTGATTTGGACTTCCATAGACACATAGTCATACTACCAATGGAATTCCGAGGGGTCTATCCAGAGCGAAGCTGTTTTCCGTACCATCGGTAAAACACAACCTCCTATTACACTTGCATGAGTATCCTATACCCAAATATATGAGAACTATGCTGTTATGGCCTCACAACGCGCACAAGTGTAATACTAGTCTATTTCGCATTATCGATGTCCAATCTCGATAATACTACGACTAGGGATATTTAATGATTAAACCTTCGTGGATTGATACTGTCTCATATTATCTCAATCCGGAACTAATCATATGTACCTTTCATCATTTATACATCTTGGTGATCTAATCGCAAATGATAAAAGAGCAATTTCCTTTGTCACATAGTTAATTTGTACAGCAACACCATGATTTGTTCAAATAGTGACGCTATTGGTCATAACTGTCCAACACCTCTAAGATACTCAATGATGTTCTTAACATCAATCCAGTGACTATCACTTGGATTGGCCTGATTCTGACTCCATATGCTCAAAGCATATGAGACACCAGGTCGCGTACATTTATTTCAATGTATGAGTTCTCAGAGAGTGCCAATAACTTTAAATCTATCCCAGTAGATCTTTATTCCTAGAATAAAGGTTGTCTCTCCCAAGAATTCTACGGAGAATTTTCCAAGAAAGCCAAGCTTTCACCGATTTTATTATGGGAATATCATTTCCAAGAAATGATATGTTATCATTACTTAGGACTTCACTTTCAGTGCGCTCCCACTAACCTCCTTATATACACAAGAATCATTTTCGTTTTGAATTAAATCATATACCATTATGATTACATCAAAACTATAGTTCCAAGAACACAATGCTTGCTTCAATCCATCCATGGATCGAATAACCTGCAAACCTTGTTTGCTAGTTATGGTCCGACAAAACCGTCAATATATTGTAAACATCCTCCAAAAGGTTTCCGTTAAGGAAAACGATTTTGGCATTCAGCTGCCATATTTCATAAATGAAATATGCAGCATCAACAAGCATTATCCAAATGGATTTAACAATGACAATGGGTAAAAGGTTTCGTTGTAATCGACACAATGTTGATAACGATACCTTTTCGCTACAAGTCCTAGCTTATTACGTTGGTCTGTTTCCATCCATATATGTCTTCCTTGAAGACTTAAATAGTGCCAATAGGCACAATGCCTTCTGGTACAACAACTAGTATCCAAACTTAGTTGGTATACATGGAATCCATTTCGGATATTATGGCACTTTGCCATAATAGGGAGTCGATACCTTGTATCACTTCCTCATACGTAGTCAGTTCGTATTCCTCAATAAGATTGACATCTTTATGAGGTGAGATCAGAAACCCATACCCCAGGATATTTTCTAACTCTCTACGACTTACGCCGTTCTTATGTATTCGAAGATTATTAGTTAGTTTCATCCATGATGAATTATTTGTGTTCCATTAAGGAATCGGTGCCTGGAACAGTATTACTCCGATTTTCATCGAGTTTTACTTTCCTCCCACTTTCCACTGCATATCGGTATTCCTCTTAGGAAAACCGCATGGCGAGCAACAATTACATTGTTCTCATATGAGATGTATAAGTACTATACTTTGGTTTCCCTAGGATAACCTAGAATTAGGCACTTATCCGATTTGAGTTCTAGTTTGGTATCATCCAAACATATGCCTAGCATACCCAAATCTTCAGGAATGAGAAAACTCATTTTCTTTCCTGTTCATATCTAATATGAGGTCTATCTAACAGATTCTTATGGAACCTTATTCTAAATAAGTTCTGCACTGTTTAAAGCTTATCCCTTGAAGGAAATGGTAGCTCAGAGCCTCTCATGATTAACCTTATCATGTCCAACAAAATTCGGTTTCTCTGTTCGGACAAACCGTCAGACTGACGTGTTCCGGGAGGAGTCCTCATTGAAAGAATACTATACTCCTTCAAGAATTTGAGAATTTATTGCTTAAGTATTTTCATCACGGTCTAACCGTGACGGGTTTAATACTTTAGCCGATCTGTTTGTCTACTTCGTGTCGAAACTGTAAAAGTTTCCGATTTATGTTTCAATAGAAATACATAACCACAACACGATGCCACATCCGTAAAAGTCACGAAACATTCATATCCACATCTAGCCTAGCTAGACATGGGCCCACTTACGTCACTATGAACGAGGGCTAACAGATCGGTGGCACTTACACTTTTACCAAGATAAAGGTATTTTAGGCACTTTGCCCAATAAACTAGATTCGTAGACTTTATTTGATCAGAATCAAATTTGTCCTAGTACCCATTCTTCAAAAGTGTGGATATACGAGTCTTGTTAATTGTGTCCCAGACAACAATGCCACAAATAAGTCTCATCTGATCAAATCAGTTTGAGCTATTTGTTTGTCCTTTCATATGTTTGAGATTTATTTATATTCAAAATATAAGTACTGTTATTCACATCTAATGTGTTTATCTCAATATCATCTTTATAAAATAAAACACTTTAGTGTTCTAGAATATAAAGGTATATCCGCAACGGATTAAACCCTGATATAGAGATAATGTTCCTAGTTAAACTAGTTATATTTTAAAAGTTTCCTAATTTAAGTACACACCCGAAGGGTAGTACCTAAACTTAGGTTTCTACGGTTAAAACAATGACTGTCGTCCCGTTTCCGATTCGCAGATAAATCTCAACTGAAGTCAGTATCCTACTCTCAGCAGATTCTGCACACCAGTACATATTTATGTACCACATCCAGTATTTAAAATCCAATTTTAATACTAGTAGTGAATATGTTAATGACAAACATATTTGAAGTCGAAGCCTTACACCGTCTTCAATTCCTTCATGTCTGCCTTGTCCATACGGTAGTCATGCTTCCAGTGACCCCGTTTGCCACAGTTTAGGCAGACATCTTGGGATATGTCCTTTGTCTTCCCAGAAGATTATAATGACTTTGCCTTTGCCCTTTTCCACACCCAAGAAGCCTTTGTCCAAGCCTTGGCCTTCCGGAATGTCGAAATAAGATGCGCCTTGCGCTTCTTGCCCTTTTGCAAACTCTGGCTTTGACTCATTGAGTATAGCCATTAACTCTCCAAGAGTTTTCTATTGCAATTAGTTCTTCTAAGATCTAAGGATAGATATATGAAGATCCTTCAATTTCATTATCATACTATAAGGATCTAATCCTTAGTTCTGATTAAGAAATTAAGGAGTCTATTTGGCAAGCTTAATGGATTAAGCACTAAAGTTATTATCACATGAATCTTCCAAAGATCATGCTCTACTATTTGCTTAACTCCGGGCTTAGGCTTGAGACGTCACTATATCAAATAGAGTAACTTCTCAGTTTTCAGGACTATCCTGAAGTTTTATTCCCAATTTGAAAATTAAAGCCGTTTAAATACATTTTCACCCAGGTTTATGTTTTAAACACTAATCTTTCAATTATCTTGATTCTAATAGTCCAACTATTTAATCAACGATTTCAGGTACTATTGATTATAATGATTACTATAGTCCAACTATATAGTCAACTATAATTTAATTGGTTAAATTCAATTATATTGATTACAGTAATCCAATTATAAAATCAAATATTAATTGAAATAGTTAATTCAAATATATTGATTATTATAATCCAATTATATAATCAACTATAAATGAAATAGTTTGAATACAGTCCAACTGTTTAATTTAAAACAACTATTAAATATTATTCCAACTAATATGTTAATTTATTTGACGAAAAATTGAAATTAGCGCGTATGGCAAGTAACTAACGAATATTGCGAATTTAATACTCGATTCTC